>JASVER010000152.1:1253214-1466290 GCA_030449065.1 Oceanodroma leucorhoa | reverse complement strand
AGGACTATTTAGGGAATGGAGAGGTTTCTGTCTTCATTTATCAGACAATTTCCAGGGAGCCTCCTTGCAGCCAGCATAGTCTAGCTGATTTCTCAGGTTGATCTAATCTGTGCTAGGAAGTGACTGGATCCCACCAGAACAAYCTTTTCCTAGACATTTTCTTTGGCGTTTATGATAGCTTCTTCAAAGCAGATACTCTAGCCCAGACTACACAAAGTGCAAATACTGGTTTGGACAGCAGTATCCAAAAATGCCTTTTGAGGTACATGAACCTGCGAGATAGAGGTGTATATCATTAACCGAACAACATTAAAATCTCCTTTTCCTTTGGATAATTCAACCCACTCCCTGTTCCCATCAGGAGGGTAAACATTCTGAGTTGAGGAAATGATTCTGAACCTTGTTTGTAAGGACTGGTGGGCCAGATTGAAAACCAGGGAACCCCGTTATTAGGCTGATACACAACAGCTGGAGAATCTGGCCCTTTGTACCGACATCCCCTATGCATGTAGATTCAGCTTTTGTGACCTGAGCATGTACAGTACGTTATTTCTTCTATCTTCGCAATATGGCAAGAAACTGTAGTGCCCTGAAAGGTTACAGCTGTGGCTATAAAGTTTGCGTGGATACTCACTCAGCTGCGTGCGTCGCAGCTACGTGAGCCTGACTCCTCCTTGGAGTCGTGTAAAGGAGGGGCAGGGCTTTCTATCAGTGAATGCACCTTTAAAATAAGAACATAAACACCCACCTCAGCATAAGAATCCCCAGGCTAGCTATCATCTGGGCTAGTGGGCCGTATTCTGTAGCCAAAGAAGCATATGGGAGTGTTTCCTGCTCGCATATCCAGCTGCCTTTGGCTGCTCAGCCTGAATGTACAGGCTCTTGATTTTCAGTGGCATCAGCATTCAGWGCAAGGTCTGCAAGGAAGCTTGGTCTCACACATGCCTCAGCTTGGCTTTTGCTAAATATTAGGCATAAACCATTTCTTTATTCTGCCTCTTTGTTTCTTGCTCCTGAAGGTATGATCCACTTCCACAGACGTCAGCAATGATATTCCCATTTGCGTCAGCGTGGCATGGCAGGGGCAGGCAAAAGTTGCCCCCGTGGTTCTTCCAAGTGCGTCAGCTCCCTGAGTAATGAGTGATCTGTTCCTTGTTCCCTGCATGTGCCACGCGTTCAAGGTCTGTTGTTTAGTTTTGACTGGCCAAACAGGCTATGAAGCATCGCTTCTCTTTGACTGGATAAACACAGCGTTTAGGAGCAGGCATCTAGTTTGAATATTCATAGCAAATCTACTTAAAACACYTTCTAAGACAGTTTTTCAGTACTTCATTAAGCATCACTCCCTCTGAAAACACTGTTGCCAGCAAGCTTGTTCACTAGAACACTGACAGGAAGAAAACACAGRAAAGGTGAAAACATAATTGAATCCAATTCCTTTAAAACTGGAATGAATGAATGAATATTGCTGTAAAGTATTTGTAGTAACCTCCCAGATGTCTCTCTGAGACTTTGGATGAACTTGGCTCAGAAGTACCTTTTCTTTTTTTTAGATTTTGCTTTTTATTAAGTTTTTGAACAACATTTTACAACCAATAATAAAAAGGAATATTAAATCTCATACAATCTTTCATAGCCRATAAAAAAGTGTGCCGTATCCTACTAATATATCATGCTCTCCAGGAAAGCGTTGGTACCTTAGAACTGGGAATGGGCCTGACCCCCCCAAATCCAGTACTTCCCTGCATTTTGTGGGGTAGGAGTTTTAGGTTTGTAGATGTGTATTCCTACAGCTTCCAGTGAGACAACCAGAATCCTCCGTGCTCTGTCATGTATTTATAAGATGGGATAAATCATCAGGATGTGTCTTAGGAAATTTCCACCATCACAGACCTCCGAAACCTCATGAGAGGAGCTCATCTCCCAGAGTTCTTGTCTTGCTGAGGTCAAAATCTTGTAAGAACATGGCTATTCTAAAGAATTAAATGGGAACCCGATGTTAGCACTGATTTAATCTTGCTCATAAACTTCAAACTCGAGCCAAAACCTCTCTACATGCAGATAGCAGGAATGACAGCTTGATGGATCTGAAACTTTAAGCGTTGTGTACAATTGGGATTGCTAAGCAGGATGAGAGATATGTAGAACCTTGGATAGTCCTGTAAGGATATATAAGCCCTTCACAGGCTTGTCAGATGAAGAGCAAATATGGATTTATGTGTTAGGATGAAGGAAACGGGAACCTTCCTACCAATGAAGGTTAGGAAACATTTTACATTTTCTSCAATGAATTGCATGCCCACATAAGCCAAGGGGATTCAAAATCGATGTTCTGCATGCCAGGAGCCATAGCCCTCAGAGAGCAAAAGTGGTTCTGGAAGATCCCTGAAAAAGAATGAGACCTTCAGGTAATAAAGGGTATTTTTAGGGATTTTTTTTTTTGTTTATTTGTTTTTACAGTTAAAGGAAATTAAACCAAAGCCCTAGCTTGATTTCTCCTTGTGGATTAGTCTGTGCTAATTATTGCTATTAATAGAACTGTGAGCATTCAAGGTCCCAAACGTGCAAAGACTTGTACAGCTATTTTGCGTGCCTATTGAATCCAGAACGGACAAACAGCTGCCTGCAAAGTTAAAGGTACGTGCCTTTGCAGGATTTGGGCGTAAGAAAGGGTTTGGAATCATGGTTGTTTCAAGAACCCAAACAAAACAAGAGCTGGTGGAAAACATAAAAGTAATTATCTTCATTCAAACACGATTCCTGATCAATTGCTCTCTTTGAGGGTCTCTAGCTAAGCCTGGTAAGGAGAAAGTAGTAAGGAATCACGAGTGAATGACAAAATCAATCAAAGGCAGGAAAGAAAAACAACCTCCTCGTTTATGATAAGTATCAGTTCTGTTTCCTCTGCGTTGGCTTCATCCAAAGCCCGCTGTAATCAATAATATCTTTCTATTGACTTCAAAGCACTTTGGGTGAAAGCCTGTTGCAGCACATGGCTGTTTTCAGCTGCGAGTCTCTGAGCACAGCTGCACTGCGCGCTGGGCTGTGCAGCGGTCCTGCACCTCGTGCTGCAGGCAGTGTCCCGCGGTAATCCTCGCGTGGTCCCGGCGCGCTGCCGACGCCGCGCGGCTTTGCAYCGTGCCGGTTTCTGAACCAGTTTTGGTGCTTCTGCTGTATGTGCTGTTCTGCAGAAACCTCTTCTAATGCCTTGTACCCCTTCTGGTTCAAAGGTAAAATGTCCAGTGAAAGGCATCTCGGGAAGCCTCAATACCAGCCTCCTA
Source organism: Oceanodroma leucorhoa (assembly GCA_030449065.1). Lineage (NCBI taxonomy): Eukaryota > Metazoa > Chordata > Aves > Procellariiformes > Oceanodroma > Oceanodroma leucorhoa. Next base: position 1,463,009 of record JASVER010000152.1, on the reverse strand, counting down.
ATAAGCTACAACTGAAGGAGGAGTTACTGTAAAGAAGTGAGCTCGCCCACRTTACGGTGTGGTTTTGGCTAAACAGCCTAGCCAAGCTGTTTGGGAAATGATTTGTTTTCTCTCTTTTCAAAAGCTCCCCATCACCGCCCCACCATGCACAAGCGCACACAATTGGTCAGGACAGTGTTTTGACCCTACTGTGGAGAAGGCAAGGAAAAATGTAATTGGTTTTGGTAGATACTTGTTTTTCAGCTTCATACGGAAATGCTGCAGTTTTAAATCACTGCAGAAAAGAGACTCTCTTAAAAAAAGACGGAGAGGTTAGAATGTGAATAAAAATAGAAACATTTTACAAAAGGAAATGTAAACCTTTTTGGGAAAAAATCTCAACTGCATTTCCTTGCTGTATTTTTCTGTATCGCTAACTATTGGAAGGGGAGGCAGGCAACTCTGCACAGTGGTTCATCCGGCTGATTTTATATATGTGCATGTGGAACAGATCTCTTTTAAGTCGCTGGATAGGCTTGGAGAAAACACATGACTTTTAGGAAGCAAAACCATTATGCCTATGCAGAGAATAAAGCMGTTGTCAAGGCTTCTAAGAATCAAAATTTTGGACTTTCTCCTAAATGTTTAGGTGAAATATGAAACTGGGATGTTTAGGCTCTTACACTGAAGATAGTCATCTTGTGTGTTTAATAACAAATAACTAGGCTGGGATTTCCTGTGAAGTCCAGGTTTTCCTGGGATTTCCTGTGAAGTCCAGGTTTGAGGTGCCCAACCTCAATGAAAATTCCCTTTGAAAACTATGGGGGAGGTGGGTGATAATGAGGGTCAAAGCGGGGCTGTATCTGTGGCCCTAATGACACCGCACAATTAAAGGTAGCTGTGATACACTGAAGTATTATACAAAAGGAAAACTTCAGCAGCCAGTGCCTTTGACGGAAGCATACATTATGAGCTTTGCCCTAAAGCTTTGTAGGGAACCCCCAAAGCATGAACGAGGTGTCTCATGCTTCGTGCTATTTTGGGGTCCAATATTTGAGAGATTGGCTTTAAGCACAGAGGCCCCAGTTGTAGTCCCGTCCTGTTTGTCATCTGCTGGGAGCAGGTAGAAAGCAAATAAGGGGATTTTCAAAAAGGGTAGAGGACCTAACTCAGAGGTTTTTAATTATTTCTCTASAACTGAAAGCACTTCCCACAAAACTTTTAAAAATATTTTATGATAAATTCAAATGCTGCTCAGGCATGGTTAGCCTTTAAATACAGCCCTCACGCCACGTTGTTATTTATGTAAGACCGGGCCATCCTGATTAAGGGAGTGATAGTATTAAGAGTAAGAATAGTGACTTGTAAAGAACATCGAGGCTGCATCRTGGAGCTGTTCTTCTGAAACATAAATTTTCATTAAAAAAATACAATGCTTTCTTTGCAAGGAATCGTAGAGCKCTTTAAAAGGCTAATGACGTTATTGGTAGGTGATACATTTTGCAAATGGAAGACAAGGAAGAGAAAACATAATTTCCTCTAAATTTAGCATAAATTCTATTACCTCTGTTATTGTCCCATAGGCCAATGGCACAGCTTTCCTAAAGCATCTGCTTCCTAGATTATATGGTACGGTTTGTTCTTTCAGAGCCCTGTATTGTTTCTATGGAGATCAGTGCAAACGCTTAGCTCTTCATGCCCATATAGGGATTATGAGTTAAAAAATMAAAAAGGAATGTGAAGTTGGGCATATACATACATACTTAGGTACCAGGAACTTGGAATCCGCTGGTGGATCAGCAACTGTGAAAACGTGCTCCATGTTTAGATTCAGGGAGGTGAGTGCCATGTGCCTGTGTTTAGAAAATCTTGGCCAGGGTCTGCAAGTTATTTACTGATGAGTTGTATTTTATCTAGATTCCTGCCTCCTATTTCCTTCTAGTTAAGAGAACTCTTGCAATTAATCATAGCAACATTTTTAGATGTCAGTGATGAGGATTTAGTGGTGCTGGGCCCTTACTGTAAAAAACTTTTCTCCTGTTACTGCACAGATACCGTAAAAAGCAGGTTAGGATTAGGAAGCGGTGATATTTTCACATTGCAGAGAGAAGGCAGAGGTACGAATAGGTTACGTGGCRTTTTGTCGGGAGCAGAACTGGAAAGTGAACTCAGACCCTATTTTCTTGTTTGAATGTCTGTAACCCCAGAACAGCTCTTCTACCTTCGTCTCCCTCACAGATTTTATTAGCGAGCGGCTGGACCTTGGCGTCCCAATCACTCATGGTAATTATTCAGCAGTGTCTTGCAGGMTTTGGGTGCTGGAAGTATTAGATCTATTCTACATAGTTTTTTACTCTTGAAAGTCAGAAGGGAAAAGGAACCCCTAAGTTGTGATTAGACACTAAATTCATTATTTCACATTAGAATTGCCTTCACCAGAGGACCAAGGATACTGATTTGATTCAGTAACGAGAGCTCCAAAGGGTACTAATTTAGTAAGACTATTGACTGTTCATTACTCTGATGTTGCTCAAATAGCTGAGAGCATGTGTGGTGTTTAATGTGATCTTAAACATTACTATCTACGGTAAATCAGAAACAGGGCACAAGTGCTATAGCTGCTGTTTAATGATGTATGAAAAAGCTGCCTGGTAAAGTGCACCATTAAGAAAAGCTAAAACCAGTGCTGAACAAAGACCTGATGAAATATTGATACCTTTGCAGCCAGTATGGTTTCTTCTTACTTGGAAAGTGACYGAAGTCTGGTTTTCTGAAAAATCACGCTTAACTTGAGCAAAGCAACGCAATCAGATGGATGGGAGCAAACTATCTATTGGGGAGCGGGGGTGGAAACAAGGAAAAATAATACAGTTAGTCTTCAATACATCAGTGTTTAGTTTATAATCAGGAAGACCTCCAGTTCTGCCATTATTCCCTTTCCATTGAAATACTGAACCTCCCCCACCCCATCCCCAACTCTTTCCTCTTTCTTGGAGAAAGAATCCAATTAAAAAAACCCAAAACTAGTAAGACAGTCCTTTTTAAAAGATGAATGAAAGGATGTAAGCTTCATCCCATCTTTAAAAAGTGTAAAAAGGCTGATGTTCGGGGAAGCTCTCCCAGGTCACATGCCATCATTGCCAGACCTTCTCTCAGAGATTCTTGGGAAAAGCATCACTCCCTCTGTAGCGGACTTGCATGTGCTTAGCAGGGAGGATGCTTTTCTTCTCTGCGCATGTATATCTCAGAGAACGGCTTTGTTCAGCACTGTCATGAACACTGTTACTCCAAACCAGTAACGTGCATCCACATTTGCCAGTATTTTGACACAAAGCTAGTGTTTGTGCTTGTGGACCTGACCCCGGGAAAGGTGGCTGCATTTCTTTTAAGCTAGGGACGCACCTCTTCAACTCTTTGTGTACCAGGGCTCAAACATCTGTGAAAATTAGGCTATTTTTGTTTTACTTTCCACTGCCCTGTTTCATTCCCCCCTGCCCCTTCCACAAAGCTCGTGCTTTTGTGTAACTGGGGCTGTGGTAGGTCAGCGCTGTCGCCCTCTTTAGCTGCTGCGAGGGTCTTGTGCACAGGGATATGATGGAAGTTTTTACAAGTCAGGGTCCTATAGTAATTGTGGCAGCTGGCAGGGATTGCAGTACCTGTGCTTAGTGGTTAGAGCATCTCTCTCACACCGACACCTTCTGTAGTTTGTGYTGGGGAAGACCTGAGGTTTCTCCTGTCCGACTGCTGAGTGTGGGCTTTGCTGGGCCCATAGAGCCCTGTGGCTCATTCAGCCTAGAAAGAAATAAATACAAAACCGAGAAGGCCCCCAGAGATAGTGAAAGCAGGGAGTTTAAAAAACAAGACCAAAAGGAAGTGCTTTTTCACACAGCACATAATGAAATTGTGCTACTCATCGACACAGGATGCTGAGGAGACCTGAAGAAGAAATTGATTCAAAATAAATAAAATAATGGGATTAGGCAACTTTATTAGAAGAGGTCCATTGGTGGTTATTAATGAGGTAGGTGGAACCTCCAGGTCAGGAAATCCTGGAGCCATTGATTTTAGGAAGCAGGACACTGTAACCAGGAAAAGGATCGTGCTTCCCTGGCCCCATTTTTTTCCCYGGGTTTCTATTACTGAGGCATGCCAGAGGCAGCTCCAGGCAGAGGGACCTCAGGCTGAAGCAGAGCAGCCCTTCTGCTGGAAATGGCCTGAAACTATGAGCTTGATTCAGTCCAGCTGAAACCCACAGGTCTCTGCTCTYGGAGGGGGGTTGCCATCTGCACAGAGGACAAAACAGGAGGTCCTATTTCAGGATTTGGCATGTGTCTGCAGAGAGCCTTTGCTCAGCAAAGTCTCAGCGGTTGCTCCAAACTTCTTCTATTGGGAGAATAAAGGCCGGACACATGGTTATTAATGTGCAGCGTGGGCTCCCTCCACTCTGTTGCTGTATAGATCTGCCTACTCCAATAGACACGATAAATGTACATGATAAATGTACACAATACGTACATATGCACGTGTATATGCTGACTCTGGGAGATGAGTAAAAAGAAAGAAGAATCAAGAATCATGTGCTCAATCTGTGCTCCAGCAGCATTTCAAGTTATCYGGGGCTGCGGCATAACTTTTTTTACAAGTGGGTATTTTAAAACTAAGTAATAAAAGGGATTTCGGAGATAATTGATACAGATCTGTGGTACTGTGCAAGAAAGTGCCCTGAAGAAAGACCCTGAGACAGGCGGCTCATTCAGATTGTAATTAACTCACAAAGAGCAGGTGAGGGGAGGGACAAGCCTCCAGCCTTTTCACTCTTCTCCTTAAACAAAGAAGACCTTTACAAATATGTGTGTATTAGAACCTTTGGTCTGCAAATTTCTCTCTCGCTCACACCATCATAAAAAATTCAGAGGGCTGTATCTTTTTGATTACTAATTTATGCTGTTTACAGACTGGGTAAGGGGAAAAGAAGAACAGCTCTRAAAACTCTAGGAGCTGTGCTTTGCTATTAGGAGAAACCAGCGTTCGTCAGACAATGCCGTTCAGCCTGATTCGGGGTTTTGTTTAGCTGGAGAGGAAGGACCAGCCTGAAAGCAGGATGTTCTCTGTGGAGGTAGGGCTCAGTTCAGCACAGCGGGTTCTCAGGAAGCAAAGAGGGGGCAGGAGYGGTAACGATGCTGGGTTTGGGGAATATGCGCTGAACAAGACCCGACGTGAGGACGAGTCTGTGGCCAGGGCTCATGGAGATGCTGGTTTCACCCTGAATTTGGGCAAGTCTTGTGTTCTTAGCTTCAGCCCCTTCTTCCCCTCTCTTTCCTTGGACCAACCTGAGGTTGGCCAGGCGCAAAATGCTCCCCTTTCCCCAAATACACTAGAGCCGTGATGTCCCACTTGTATTTCGCAGATGTCAGGAAGTGTTTTGTCTGCCTCAGATGCGTGCCCGCCAGCGCCTGTAAGCAGGGTAGCGTTTCACTCTTGCCCTGCTGTGAGGCTGCAGGTACARTACCACTCTGATCATCTGCTCGGCGCTGCTGTAATCCCTGATTTTCATTTTTCAATACCAAGCCCCAATTTTCATCAGTGGGAGCTAAGGTGTGCAAGGATTGTAGGTCCAGGCCCTTCACGAGACCCATCTAGGATCTCTGCAACTTCATTTTTTCCCTTATTGCTCTTTTTCCTTTCCGTTAGCCAAGCAGAAACCCGATTTTCCTTCTCCCCAGCAGTGCAGTCAGCGCATTGAAGGTCTACACATTATAATCCCTTTGMATCTTATTCCTGGATTTCTTAAACTCATTTGTTCATCTAAATRTGTGAGCAAAGCTTTTCCTCCCTTCCCTTGAATGGATACAGACRCCCTTAAATTAAAATAAAAAATGGCATTGGGGTGCTGTCACTACTTGAGAAAAGCCAGAGGAATCAAATTAAGGCCATCACCATCCCCAATTCACACATTTGTGGGAAGGAAAATTGAAAGTTCAGCACCATGACTGAAAGATGGAGTCCCAGTTTGTCATCTTCTCTTCTTAAAAAGTACATCTTAGTGATTYGATAGATCACAGGGATCCCTGCCACTGAAACAAAGAAATGGGAGATGCTGGTGATGTAAAATAGAAGCCACAGCAAGCCACTTGAGGATGCATCCTCCATTAGGCACGTAAATAGTTGCACTGAGATCACTTGCTTAAGGTTAAGCGTGAATGCTGGCTAAACTGGGGCTCGGACAAARCATTACAGGGAAGGTGTTTCCATGAGAACACGAAAGGATGAATAAAATCAGGGTCATACTTTAAAATATTGCTGCCTGTGTGACAAACATAATTTAGGGTGCAGAATATAGGTTTCTGTTAGCATGTAAGTGGGCTCAGCTATTCTTTGTGTCTGTAATTTTGTTCACTAGTACACACGCAGTCTGCAGATGCTTTGCTTTTAAAATGTATCCCCGGATCTGTTCTCTTTAACCTGCAGGAGTTTCGTCTCATGACTACCGGACTTMACCAGCTTCATCAACAATTCACTTTTCTTTTTAAAAATCAAAAGAGCTTAGAGAAGCATTTTACTAAAAGGAAAGTCTGGCTTTGACATCTGTAGAAGGAAGGGGAGAGTAGCTGTCGTAAGTAGATCTTTTATTCGCTTTTCTRAAAGTTTAACGGGACTCAATGGTCAGGCCTGAAAATTTGCAACGCGCCTCTAAAACGTGCGAATGCCCGGACACCCGCACGCACAAAAATTCACCCATCACGCCAACACATGCTTCTCTAGTTCAGAATAACCTTCTTCCCTGAAGGGCCACGTGCATAAAGTGCCAGTACATAACGGCTCATGTAACTGAATTTTAAACTCCTGAAAATAGCAGCTTAGATTGGAAGTGCTGACATAGGCTTAGTGACAGCAGTGCCAATTTAACAGTTGTATGCACTATGGAGTGTTCTTGCAACATTCCTCATTTGAAAGACAATCTGTGCGTGGTATAGACTAGTATGGTTAAAAAAAAAGAAATGGGGGGTGGGGGGAAACCAACTGTGGTCTTGGCTGACAAACTCTGTCAACCAATGCAATCTGTGCTCCTGATGTTTACTGCTTGAAGCTAAATAGGATATTTAGCCAAATTTCAATTCCTGCTACAAATAAAGCTCAATTTGTGTGTGTGTATGTGTGTGTGAGAGAGAGAGAGAGAGATGATTGCTCATTTAAATGACAACTTTATATATGATAATTACAGTCATTAATGAAGACACACTTACTTTACCATAGATTATGAGGATAAAAGAACATCGCCCAAGAATCACGTTCTGGTTTAGACTAGAGTCAGTAAGAAAATTAGTCCAAGTACTATCCAGAAAATTGTTCTTAAGTAATGCCCTAAAGGTTAAAGGAACAATGGGTGTAAATGCAATGGAAAAAATTTAAAAAACACACTAGAGGTCACTGTTGCTACTTGAGCAAAAGCTTTTTCTGTTTCCTTTTAGTTTAAGACACTAAAGATCAAACATTTCAGCAGAAAAAAGTACTTCTGTTTCTATATATTTCAAAGCATGTACAGTTTGATATCCTGAAAAAATAAACAATATATTGATATGGAACGGATGGTCGTGCTATGATTGTGGAAATGGTATGTACCGTATGTATGAAGAACTCTGAGTCACAGGACAATACAGTTCTATTTCGTGCAGCATCTTTCATACAAATGGCATCCCCAAACACTTTATAGTTTGTAGCATTAAATAATATAGCTTTAAATTACAGAGATAAATAATCAGTGGGAGAGGAATTAAATGTTATGGGCAAGGGACAAAAGAAATGTTAGATATCTGAAAGCTGTGTGAAGGCATAAATTGCAAATGAGAGCCAAAGATAAATGAGGAAGCCAAACAATTAGGTCTTGTAATGCAGGAGAAAATACCTCAGTCTTCCCAAATTATTAATGAGCTGGGTATTAAAAGGGAAGCAATCGTTTTATATCATAAATACAGCCCTATGCCTAAATGTATTTATAAATATATGTACGTGTGTGTAGTGTGTGTGTCTCTGTATATATATATATTTATATCTGAAGAAGAAATCCCTCTGAATGCCCAAGGGTGTAGACACTCACTATAAATGCAGGACTAGACCATGGCATGTTGCATTTGTTACCGCCTTCAGCAATTAAAAAGGTCTGGATTTAGAGGAACATTTTTACTCATTGATATGGAGAATAAAATCATACACTTCCTATAATGGGAATATTACCACCATGGACTTCAAAAGCAGAAGGTGAAATGTTCCTGCAGAATGCAGTTCTCTTCTCTGAGATCTTGGTTGCCTCTTGAATGCCTTTAAATTTCATCAGACAGCCAGTTTCTCTAAYGGCTCAAGGAATTAAGCTACCAGTGTAAATAATAATAAGTAGTGCAAGTGAGTGAGAAGGCAGGTAGATGGAATATTTTTGAATAACATCGTTCTGTGTTCAGTCTTCGAGCTAATTATCACTTCATCTTTCAGAGCTGCCACTGAATTGGRTATGGGTTTAGGGGGTTGCCCAAGGACGGTTGCTGTATCTGGTGAGTCCCTTACCTGCTAATGTTGTTGGGATCAGAATTTMCAGCTCCATGGGAGCAGTATAAGAGCTTGAGATACTCTTCCAGCTTTCCCTCAGGTAGTCTTTTTGAATCTCTGTGGGTTTTACCTCTGTAGATCTSTTGCCCCTGCAAGCAAGGAACTCAAGGATTATTCTCTCATATGTGCAAACTCTATCATTTTTAGTGATAAGGCATATCTTTTGTAAGTTATTTGTCRTCTTATTGTCCCTTACGTCTGTATGCCTGGTATTTTCAGCTATCTGGCAGCCTGCTCAGCTACTACACTGACTGGCTGCAGGACGTCTGGACAGTTGGCCACTGCCACAGGCACACAGATCGGCTCTGTATCTCCTGTCTGTTGGTGGCCTGGCATCACTCGGTTCTAGGGTCTTCAGATGTTGGCAGCTCAGGATTATCTCCCAAATGCAACACCGAATTACAGAACTGAGAAAGTAGCAGCAAGAATTTATATACATGTATTCTGTATGTATACAATATCAATTTATAGATTTAATACAAGTCAGGGCCATGTTAAAGCCTCAGGCTGTTCTGTCTTTTTTTTCCCAGAGTTGTAATATTATTTTTTTTTTGCTGAGCCAGTTCTTTCTTATAGCATTAGGTATGGCCCTGTCTTTTCATGTGACTCCACCCAGACCTGCAGTGTGTTAWATTTAGACATCTAAAGCATTCCCTGGTACCAAAGCCGCTTTATTATTACAAAGTGGAAGTTTCTTTGGGTGAGGATACATTAGCAGCTGCTGAGGGACTTTGGACCAGCACGGTCAGTTTTCCACAATGGTATTTGTCTGTCTGTAATTTTCCCTTTGTCCCTCTTTGGACTGAGAAATGCTCTTCATTCTAGGAAAGCAATGCTAATGAGCGAAGCTGGGGTAGGAATCTGGGGAAGTCACCCAAAACAGTGCATACGAGCTGGGACATTCAGTCTTGGATGCCCASTCCAAGGCACCTTAGAGAGATCTCACTTTGAAAGAGCTGTCCAAGCATTTTGTGGAGACCCATCTCCTGTAGCTGCTYGTGGCTGTGAGCTTAAATTGGATGTGGCCTGAGGGCAGGGTATGAGGGAAGGAGAGAATAAATAACTTACAAAGACTGCCAGAARAGTTCAGTTGTCTGCCCTGATTTACCTGTTTGTATTGTTTTTGCATTGGTCTTTGACRCGTAACATGTGGTCTTCAGTCCTTTTATTTGGTCTTTATTTGAACAAACCTCTTCTCATCAAAGCCAGTAAAGAAGAGAGGATCACTAAGGATGACAGAACGTGTTGCAAGAGGAGTCCCTCCTAGTTTAGGGTAAGAGTGAGGGATTCTGCGGAGTAGGAAAGGCTCAGTGGAAGGTCCTGTCCTTTCTCTCTAAGAGAAAATACAAGCCAAAGGATAAGATGTTTTGCCATTAGCTCTCACGCCTAGTTTATCTTCTCCAAGTTTAGCAGCAAAGCCCTGTCCCTCCTTCCTTYCAAGCCCCCCTTGAAATTCCATTCCTATCACGCAGCCTTTGGTGAATCTTATAACCAGAGACAGAAAATCCTATATGCTCTTTCCCTTCTGTCATTCATCTTACATCTCTGTGTATTGGCTGTGGACGTTTGCTGTGCAGACACCGTCTCCTCTTCTGTGTCAAAAACAAGACCAAGATATTGTGGTTGCCAGTGAATTACACTGTATGGCCCCACAGTTTGGCTTGGGCATCAGCTCGTGAGTGAGCTGGTGAATTCCCAGCCCTGCAACCAAGCTAGGCAGGTAATTTCCTCTTTCTGTTTTCTCTCCTATCTTATTTTTGTACTATAAATTCTTTAGAACAGGGAATATCTGTTACTCTGTGAATACACAGCACCTAGCGTAATAGCTGCTCGACATTACTGCAATGCATATTATAAATAACTGGAAGATGATTTAGCACTTTTAAGGACTACAGTATTTATTTCCTTGCCAGCCTTTTTTCCCCTGACTTTTTCCCTTTGTCTATTCAGTGATCGCTTTCTCTGAATACAAGCAGAATTTTACTTTCTTTGTGAAGCACACAATGAAAATGTGAAGACTCTAGGTACTGCCTCAATATTATTGAGAAACAATAAAAACATGTCTTAGTATCTAGCAATCACTGCATGTGAGAGAGAGAGGCAGGAAATAAAAGAATCATGCTGCATGCCCTTACTGAACAAATATTAGCTCTTCAGGGTACKGTATTATCACAAAGCACTTAAAAAATCCAAATTATTATAACAGTCTGAACCAAACTCGCTCAGTTCTTTCCCTGTCACACAGGCTCAGCTGCTAATGTTATTTTAATCAAAGATTTGATCAACAATATTAGGAAGATAGTTATCAGTGAAAATTAACACATACACTTCTCGCTAGGGAGGAGATTATTATTTTTAAATCTGCATTTAGTTTCCCACTACCCAGAGTGATTTCTTTGGAGATAAACACAGCAGCCAAAATGTAATGTGCGGTATCTCGGAGTTAATAGAAATAGTCCCAKTACCAACAAACTTGCCTCACAGTAGAGGTTTGAGGTTTTTGAAAGAAAACAATTTGTATCAGTTTTCGTGTAAGGAGGTGAAGGAGCTTTCTACTTCACAGCTTCAGGTCTTGTGTGCATGCTGCTGGACGAAGGCTATTTCTCTTACCRTTGGATTCATAGGGTAAATCATATTATTAGCCTTTTAATTAAACCTARGTAATGGAAAATTAGAACAGCCACTTTAGAGATAAGAAACATTTGCTCCATTGGCCCTATTTTCCTCTCACAGCAGGGTAACTCAAGCAAATATTCCTGTTTCCCAGRAGCATCAGGGAGACAAGAAGTCCGGGTGGACCCAGGGTCTGCTGCGCARAAGCTAGCCCAGGTACTGGAGGCAGCCCTTTTCCTTTCCTGCCTGTTATTCCTCCTTTCCCAGCTGACTTGGGGGGACAGCGTAGCCCAATTGTGAAGAGCGGCTGCCTGTCCCTCTTGGGAAGGGCTTCCACCACCCTGTGCCACCGCCTTGGCCAAGCGAGCGAGCTCTGGAGCGGGATATGGGATTTCAGTTCCTCTGAATAGCCGGGGGAGAAGCCTTAAATCAGTGCAGTGCATTCACATCCAAGGAGGTAGCGTGGTCCAGAATCCACATAACAGAGCTGAAACATGATGGCACAAGACATTTAACTGATGTCAAATTTAAATCCCTATTAAAAAGAAGTGTTCTCTAGTCTGCACCAGGCCATCCATTCTGGTAATCTCATTCCATATTTCTTTTATCGTTGAAAGAAGACGTAGATTAATGACAGAATGAATCCCAGTAGAAGGAACGCGCTCCTTATAAGGCAGGCTTGGGGGAGAGATGGTGGAAAATCGTAACATAGGACGACTTTGTTGCCAGAGAAAGTTGCATTTGTACCATTTATATTTGAAAATCCTTCACCCAGGTCAGCATAGTTCAGCCAAATTAACTCCATCTGGATGGATGGAGCTGAGGATTACCTGTCAGAAAAAGACCTAGAATGGCATATTGTAACTTAGTGCCACGTTTTAAAAGCCTCTTAGTGGCTGTGGCGGATCCGTTCAGACAAGGGGGGTGGATGGGAGAGGTACGGCGAGGACTCCTCGCGCTGAAGCGCACCAGGATGGGGATGAAAAGGTCTGAACAACGCCTGTTTGTTCAGCCCTCTCCCCCAGCTCGTCCGCCCTGACTTGTTGCCTTTTAGAGAAATATGGTCGTGGTTCTTGATGGTCTTGAATTAATATACAATCTCGCTAGACAAGTGAATGTTCGCCATTTGCACTGCTGTCAACACATGATGTTTAGTGAGATTCCTGTGATGATTTCTAAAGCCTCAGGCTCTGAAGTCACATGAATATAGACTCATCCCTAGCTTCTTATAAAAAAAAAAAAAAACAACCACCCCAACCATAACCAAAAGCTTTGATCTCCAGGAGTGTGGAAGAAAAGGACAAAAGTACAGTGCCAATTTGCCTGTTAAAAATAATGCATGGCAAATTAAAATAAACAATGTATTTATAACAACCCCACAATCTTAAAACTCGTCTCACGATGGAGAGAAGAGGCTGGTGTGGTCGTTTGAGAGGTTCAAAGCACCGTAAAGCCACATCRTGCTGTAGGGAGGGTTGTGGTATCTAAGTATTTACTGGTCCAGTCACCTGTGGGTATTTAAGCTCCGGTTAACGCGTAGGACCGCGAATATCCACACAACCTGGCAGATCTCACAAAACAGGCATTCCCCTGCCACTCACTGGCAAAGCTTGGGCTTGTTCAAGGCCACCCAAAACATCGGCAGAGAAAGGAGGTAGCGCTTCTCGCTTCCTATTACCCCACTGTTAGAGCAGTTTCCTGGGAGGTGAGAGATCCTCCTCCCTCTACCCGGGGATATCTGTGCTCCCATCTCCTTTCTGTCCTATAACCGCTCTCAYGGGCAGGTAATCACATACTCTTAGGTACAAGGCTATATTGTTAAAGCTGGTGGAGATGCAAGGATTTGTTAAATATTCATTGGCCTGCGGAGAGAGTCAATGTGGCCGTAATCCAGAGTAGAGGAAGGACACGTATTCCAGTCCATCTTCAGATCTCGGGAGCAAACTCAAAAGTCCGCTTTTTAAGTAAAGACTTCTTTAGCTAATGGACTCCTCCCGGCCATAAGAAACCTATGAGAGTAGCTGTGAATGGTCCACATCCTCCTAAGGTACCTGGTAGCCTASTATTTAAGGCATTCCCAAGTCAATATGTGTTTAAGTTTGGTAAAGGAAGAGGGGCTTAAACTGTGGGGTATGTGTCCCCAGAGTGTGACATGAGGGGTGGACAGGAAGGGGAAGGACATGATCATGTCCTTGTCTTTTTTTTGTACAGGGTGTGTAATGTAGCTTTTTTTTTAACGTATTTTTTAGGTTACTTTTTTTTTTTTTGGACCCCCAAATGGAGATGTTACATGATGTTTTGGGTCAGAAGGAACCTTCTATTACCACTATAGGAAAATGTTTTGGATTTTGATGGAGAAAGAGGAGGAAGGAAAWATGTTCAATGATCAACCCAAACAGATTTTATTTTTCCATTTCAGCCACTGAAGGGGAAAAAAAAAAATCTCAGTGATTAGTACAGCCCTAATCTGGAGATGTATATTTTAGAGATTGCATTATGCTGAATATGTGCATTACATACGCAAAGTAAAAATCCATGCCATTATTGTGCCTGTTCAGTAGCCACTTTTCAAATTGAAATATCTCAGCCATTTTAAATGACGTTTTTATTTTTGCAAAGACGCTAAAAGCAATTAGAGGGCAATATTGACTGTTCACTTGCCAAATTCCACTGTTCCAATGAAAGCTGCTTTTGAGTTACTGTACACAAGTGCAAAAAGCATCCCAAATCATTTTACATACATTACAAGCAAAACCAAAAAGAAATCACCATTTAAAAGAAAAGAAAAAGCCGTTTATAAAAGAAATGCTTGCTCCGAAGTTGAAACCATGTGTCAGCCTAGAGCAATCTGTTAAACTTGAATTATGAACCCCTGGAAAAAAATAGTTGTTTGCAGTGCAGATGCTGAGACTCACAATTAAAGCAGAGGCATGGTGAGGAGAGGTCTCGTGCTGATGTTCTGCATAGGGAAAGTTCTCTAAATGCCTGTGGTGGGAGAGGTGATAAATTTTGTTTCTCCTCTGTCAGTAACATTTGTTAGTTACCTGTTTTAGCTGTCTCTTTCTTAATAAAAAAGTAAAAATATTAAACTTTTGCATATGACCATATACAAATGACCAGGATGGATTGTCTGTAATTTTAAAAAATCACGATCAACCCATCTTTCCAGAATTCAAGGCTACCTCCAGTTCACCTGAAGGGCTATTAATTTCTCCTCAGCGTGAATTTATACAGCACGATCATTCTTAGAGAGTTGAGTAAAGGCATAGATAAGTCATCTCAAAACTTTTCTGAGGAGCTAAAACACAAGATGTTTTTCGTATCCAGAGAAAACGATCAGGATCCTATTGCAAGGATGCTTTCATCTTGAGTGGTTGGTAGGTTATCCAGGCTGACGTGGCAGGAGATTGCAGCAGATGCTGTCATCCCTTGGCGATTTGTTCTCTACCCACACTTTGTCCGTGCGGTGTAAAGGGCTGCTGCCTTTGGGATCAAATTCTCAGCGTATATGGTTGTGTTAAAATCAGTTCTTATGCTGTTGGGGTAAATCGTAGGCTCTACTCTGCTATCTGCCATTAATTTATCTGTGGGCTATGGGCCAACATCTGTCTTCTCTGCCTTAGGGTTTGATTCTCATTAATACTGAGGCCTCTTTACACCTTCTCGGCAGTGAAAAATGGCCTTGCAGCAGAATTTTATTTACACCYGTTTGGTGGCCCCTTTTTTCACTTCTGACACACTTTTCCACCTTTTCAACGTGTTGCCCTGAAGAACTCGCGAGTGTTTTGCTCTTGGACCTGTGTTTTCATTACTGTGTKGTCTGCCCTCGTGCATGGAAAACAGAGATTTTACCTGCCAGAAATGAATGAGGTTTTATCRTAATGGTCCAAGCAAATGTCATGATTCAGAGTGTAAGGATCAACAGCATGGATGAGTTGCACAATAAGTCTCTGTAAACAGAAGTCGGGACGTGAGGGGGTGGAATGGCTTCCTTTTCTTTCAAGAAAAATGCCGTCCTGAAGCAAACTGGGGTTAAATTTTCTGAATTGGGGAAGATTCCCCTTATTTTACAAGGCTGAGCCGTGTAAATACAAATTTCTCCGCTCTTGTCTTTTTTTCCCTCCCCTTAGGGGAGCTGGGCTTTTTCCTGGGACATCCCAAACAGAGTTGATATATCTCTGATATTTTCCGGTGTCTGCGAAAACAATTTTCTCCTTCATTTCAAAATAACAATTGAGTGCCACACCATGTGCCTTTGAGATATGAGACAGGGTAACCCTGTTAAGAATTCAACCACAGCCATGCAGAAAAGGAAAGAGGGTTATTTGAGTGGAGTGACACAGGGGCGATGGTTAGTAGGCTGCACTGAGCCATTGTTCATGGGAACATAGTCTTTATTTATAAATTATAAGTAAAGATCTGCTAACTGCCCAACTGAGGACACTTACTTGTCTGCGCACTTCAGTCCAAGTGCAATAAATACAGATCAAATGTTCACCATCCATATAATAACAAGGATCTGATCCAAAGCACATTTTTATTTCTACAGGGTTACCTTGGATCGCGTTGTGTTTTGTTACGTTATATGTGGATGCGTCGTTATTTAAAGGAAAATAAGGGACAGAGCTGAAAACAATTGTAATTGCCARTTGGAACTCTTGATGCAACTGGAGACACTGTCTGAAAAGTAGCACCTTAGCCAATATCTATTAATAAAATTTTTTTGCACAATTTACAGTGCCATTTATTTTACGTGGTTTTATACTGTTTTCAGTTAGCTCTTAAACTTTTGAAACAATTAAAATGGAAAATTAAAAAAAAGCCTACTGTCAGGGATTCAAAGTAATACCCAAAGCTTCTACTGACTTCAGTGGAAATTATAGGTGCTCTTTGGCTCTGGAAACGCAGCATTTATGTTTTGCTAGGTAATCCTGAAGAAACGTATTGTGTAGAGCTTTGTGCCAGATTCCCCGTTATGCTGCCGGAATGTACTGATYGCAAACCAAAGAGCTCAGAAACCAAGAAGTGACGTGGTGAGTGTGGCAGGCCTGACCTTTACACCTCTCCCTTCCACGTACGCATTTTAATTTGCTCTTTCATTACCTAACTATATACCGCTTTTACACCGAATCCCTGCCTAATTGAGAGCACCAGATGGATGATGCGTAGCCAAAAAAGCAGTTTGTTGGACAGTCCTTCCGCGGGCTTGCCATTGAGTACAGCTTTAATTTATTACGTATCATTCATCTTGGTGTAAAGTAAGTTTGGGCCTTTTTCTCTTTTTTTTTTTAATAGGCTTCCCCATGGTGCCCATTTTTGCAGAATCAGAGTGTATCAAAATCATTGAAGGTTTTAYCTTCAGAAGTGGCCCTGGGAGTATGTTTGTCCCAAATTCACATGCCTGGATTTAGGCACTTCATTTTAAGCACAAAAATCTCGTCCGCCTAGCATATATTCAGTACGGGGAAGTTGATGCCTCTGGAGAGAAAGTCAAAGTAGGCAATAATTAAGGGTGTAAGTGGAGTCCTTGGCATGTGCTGGTGGAGGCATCTCTCTCTCCCCTGTTACCCTAGGGTTGTAAGGGACATTTGGGGACAAGAATACACTGGAGTCACAAAGAACCAAAATGCCAAAGAGTCCGCTAAGATGTTTTCTTAGGGAACTAGCTAGGCTAGTAGCAAATATTACTATCCCAAGSTGTTCTTCATCACTCATGTCCTGGAGATTATCGTACTCAGGAGCTCCATCGGCAGCAGAGAGGCAGTGTGTGCTCCCTGCTCTGCCTCGTGCCAAGCCAGCGGGTTAGCTCTACCCGCCTTCATTGCTGGTCTGCCTCAAAGCTTCAAACCACATCGAAGGCAACCTGTGTCGTGTGGAATGGCAAAACTCCGGGACAGTACTTCACTGCACCCACAAGTTGAGCTTTGTCTTGCTGGACGTACCTTTCTCTGTCTTTACAAGCCACACTGCAGCATCCTCAGGCTACACGTAACTACAAGGCAGAAGCAGAGATCCTCCCAATACTATTTAATGTATTGACTYTCCTGTTTCATCTTTTTCCTGCCTGAAAACTGACGAAGCAGGATCACGCAGGAGTTAAAAAGAAAAAAAAGAAAGATCTGTAGACTTGTAACTTCTCCACCCCTGGGGCATGAGTAGGGTTTCTCTAGAGATTTTGTTTTATTATGGATGGGATGTGTCTCGCGTCATTTTAGATGGGAGTGAAGTAGATGTCTATGTCTAAGCCAGTCGTTTGAACATTGCATCTGGTCAGTGGTAGGAAACAGGCACTTGGAGCTCATGACTAACTTGACCGGTTTTAGATGCCTGCCATAGCAGGAGATGAGTCACAACCTAAGAGTACTTATTTCTGTCCACTTGCTATAGAAAGTGCCACAATGACTAGCTCAGAGCTGGCTGCCTGCACTTGAACATCTAAAATTGGGGTGGAATCCTATTCCTCTTGACTTTAGAGTGCATCTGTCACATTTTTGGGCCCCTGCTCCACAGAACACCAGGGCACATGCTTTACTTCAAAGTGCTGCTTCCAGACTTTGCTGCGGGGAGGTGGCATTGACCACCCGCCTGAGTGCCAGGCTGAAGTAGCTCCTTAGTGTGCTTTTTATGGGATATTTACAAAGAATAGCAAAAAATATTCCACTACCTCCAGCTGTGTGCTAGAAAGCAGAAAATTCAGTGCAGATCCATTCGGCTGGATCAGAATTACAGAAACAAGAATACAAAAGGGGTGCCTAAAGTTAGCTTTTTAAAGCCCTGTTTAAACCCGTACGTACAGGTCCTCATTTCCAAAGCAGAGAGTAGCTGTTTCTGTTACAGTTGCTGTATTTTTCAGGCATCTTTGACAAGTTTTAAAAATCCTTTTTGCATTGAATTTAACCGTATTACAGAAAGGTACTTTTTGCAACTTTAGGGGAATTTCTTGGAAAACCTCTGTACCGTCATCTATTGCCATCAGTGGTGGCACACATATGAGAAGGTACACAGAAAAGAAGGGTGTTTTCTTTACAAAGAGCATTGCAGTTTTTTTAAATGAGGTAGAAAGGAAGACATCTCATGTTGTCTTTAGTTAAACTGGACAATGTATTTGTTTTTTCTGGAACGAATCTTCCACATTTCACCTAGAAAGGGGCAAAAGTCTTAGCTTTAGCTTCTGTATAAATATTTGCACAATGTTAATTCTGGAGTTTGTGTGTGATCCTCCCTAATTGCTTTAAATAATCATAATAAAGAAAAGAACCACTGAATTTTTCACAAGACAGACTGCAGTAGTGGCTTAAGTGTACAAAGTTGGTTGAAATACGGAAGGAGTGGATTTGGCTCAGCAAGCTTGAGATGAAACAGAGCTGTTTCTGGAAAGCCATTACAAGTGTCAGTCTGGAAACTGGCTATCTCTGCACCTGCTTAAGAACTGCATTAACACCAGTTTCCACTGCATGATCTTTTGGCTGTAAGAATAAAAGCAACAAATCTGGGTTTCAGAAGACCCTACCGACAGCAAAGTAGGAGAGGGTATAGCTACACAGACCTCAAGAAGGGAAAAAGGGGGTAGAGCAGCTGAGAAAGGGCCCACGGCATGGTTTTGAAAGCTTACTACAGGTCGTGGGGCTGATGTGAAAATTAAGACCGCCTCCTTGAAGCTTCTGGCAGCTGCCCCGAGAGCCCTGGTTGCCCACCTGCTTTCAGATTTTGCTCCAGCACCTACCCAAAAGAGGTGCGTTCCCAGAGAGGGCTCTGTGAGAAGGCCTGAAAACTTCACAAAATGAGCGAGAAAAGCAAAAGCAAGATCCAATAATGGTGGAAAAAACCTGTCGCACATCGTGCTCTTTTTCAGCAGCTGAGCTGTAYAGAGCAGTTGCGTCGACCCATTTAGTGTCACCCTTACTCGCTTGGATCAGATGATATACCTAGTTTTTACCCTGCTTATTTCTTCTCTCCTCCTTTGAGGCTCGGTTATGGTTGTTTGCATCACGGAATAGGTGGTTATGAGTGTTTAAGTTGTGATTTTTYACTTGTACAGAATAGTATTTCAGTTCAGGGGTGGCCCTTCAGATTTCTTGGTACTCTTTAAAGAGTCAAGAGCTGCTTAGGGTGAGTATCACCACTTTCTGCTGCTCCTGTACTAACGTCCACACAAATACCAAAGGAAAGGTGTCCAAGCCTAAGCCCTCGATCTGAAGGTGGCTCTGAATTTTAGAAGCGTCCCCCACCCTAACCACGAGCCGACTTGAAATCCTGTGTCTGAGCAGCTCCAGACTTTCTGGGGTTTGAAAACTAACTTCAGATCTGATATTTGGCCCAGCTTCTTAATGAAAATGGAAAATTGCATTTTGAGCCTCAGCCTTCCTGAAGAACAGCCTGTGCCAAACCCGATGAGTTCGAGATAAAAACAAGGATTTGCGGGACACTGCGTCCCATCTCAGGCAGAGGTCAGCGGGAGTTTTGAGCGAAGTGGGACTGGCCCCTCTAGCTGGAAACTTCTTTATTTGCCTCTGAGCTCCACGGCCACTGGGGTTTGAGACCTACGCAGGTGTGCGGTGGGGAGTGAGCCATTTGTTTTGCTCAGAAGAGGATATTTGTGATGAGGGAAATCGCGGATTTTATGTGCTCACATTTTTTGTTTCCTTCTTAGGCAAAAAAGGAACCTTTAGAATGCCAAAATCTTGTCTTAATATTTCACGGAAGTAAGTATTTTATAAACGCACATTGCAAATGGCACTATAAATTCTCCACTATGGAAAATTGCTATCTGGTTTGAAACTAGGCAGGATAAATAGAACTATRAAAGGTTACCTGGAGTAAACAGATAGGGTTTCCAAAATGTACCACATGAGATAGATTGGAGCTCATAGTAATCTGTTTTCCATGCTTAACATACGCTCAGCATCAGCTGAACTCTGTAACTGAGCTGCCATCTGTATCAATCCCGTTCCTAGATGTCACGGCCCTGTTAATGAAATCTGGAAGTGAAATTGTAAATGGATTCAGTGAATGGTAGATGTCAGCCATTGCGTGATGGGCAATCATCAATCATCCGCTGTCAGTTATTTCTGTCTCAGTGAGTAAGCCTTTATTTAAAGCATAAAGTAAGAATGTTGCCAGACCACAGGAACAAGCCCTGAGCTGTTTGCAGGTGCTGCTATTCACAGCTGCCAATTAAACCCCTGACATTTCCATAATGGCCAAGAGGCAAAGCATATGCACTTGATATAAACATTTTTGTAAAAATTAATCTCAGTTTATCAATACTTCACTTTTTTTTTTTCTTCCAGGGCGACATACAACATCCTACTTGGCCTATTGTTTGTTTGCCGTAGAAAGAGAGAAATACGAGTTGGAAAGCAGCCAGGGCGTTCATTTCCCCAGGATATGCAGTAGATTGCAGTGGCTCATTTCAACCCTTAATTGGGGAGGGAAAGCAGAGTAGTGAGGAATCCCACCTTTGGAAAATGTTGTGTGTGCCCCTTGCCCCCCAGCCATGCGCATGTGCTCAACGCCATCGCTTCACATTGCACGCTGGCCCTTAGCTCGGTAAAAATGTAATGCTTGGTCTGGCAAACGCTGTTCCTGAAGTTACCCAGCCCATTGTGGTTCTTTGCTGCTATACCCAAATTTTGCCTTATCTGGATTTTTATACACAACTCTGGGCGCATTACTGCTGGCTGGTCCTTTTCATTACCCCTCCACTATCTGGAAGAAAAAAAAAAATCCAAAACACCAAAACCTAAAAATGCGAGCACATTTTAATATGCACATTATTTTCTTTTGGGCAGGAGAAAAAAAAAATTGTCARCTCAACTTATTAAAGGCATTCATCAGTACCGCTGCAAATTTATATATGTATTTCATAAAATTGCCAGTGACGAGCTAGCTTTTTTTTTTTTTCAGAGAAAATATTTTCGTGGAAAAAAAATAATTATGTATTTCTACAGAAAAACAAACTGCCTAGTATTGCCACCTGACATTTATAGTTTGGAGGACATAAAACTTTTCAGAGGTCCCTTTATTTTTTGCTCTCAGCTGTTTATAGTTCTTCAGGGGTACACTGATCTATAAGTAAATACAGAAAAAGAAAGGGCTGCATTCACATTTYCGAGGAGATTTCATCACATACTGATTGCTTTACCCCATTTTGCTGCAAAGTCTAGACAAGGCAGAACACTGAGTGGGAAACTGGATAGCACTGGGGCATTTTAAAGTTGTCTTCTTCACTCTTCACGGTACCGAGGAAGATCACATAAGTCAACCAGCAATTTGAAGTATATTTTCATGTGTCGTACTATCTGGGTGTAGAAGTTATGCACTATTGGATGACATTAATTTCTGAAACCTATAGGATTCTGTTAACATGATATATTTGGAGTTGGTGTTAGAGGTCTTGCTGGCATGTGTGCATTAAATTGGATGTGATTTTTTGCCAGATAGCTGTGCCGGTGTAAGTGCTAATTGTCAGATGCAGAAATACTGGTGCAGCTTTTATTAGCATAGCTTATTTTACTTCACCTAGCTGAAATAAGCCATCCTGCCTTAAGCACTTCCCTGGCAGTGGAAGTGTATATCTATACTGAGCAGTTTCCTACCTATCAGTGTATCTGAAAGTTTTTAGTATAGATTGATCTTTGCTCAATTCTACATTTCTTTTGTCCGTGTAGGTGCCTCATGAAGTTCCGCATCACTTCAGATTTCAGGGATGGATGTTGCTTCAGACACCYAGGACCCGTTTTGAATTCAGCTAATTCAGGTAATTTTCTGACACGTTTCTTAAGTTTTTTAGTGCATTTTTTTCATTCAAAACCATTCAAAGTGTTTGAGATCCACGAAAATGTAGTCTTTAGATATTAAAACAGAGTGTTAAAACCTAAGTAATGCTGCCGATTCAGTGTCTTCAGAACTTGAAGGACCAAACAGGCTGTTACCCAGGGTAGGTCAACTAATCCCACATATATCACCTCTTTACTTTAAACAGAAAGTGTTGCAAAAGGCTGGCTTAAAARAGTTAAAAAGCAAAAATCTTGCAAAAGTCTCAGCATCAAATGCTTCTCTGTAGCGTATCTTCGTGGCCRTAAGTAATTTCTTGGGTTCCGGATGACTCAGTATTCATTGTCACCCAAGATGACCATCTAATTTGTGTACATTCATGGAAGCAGAAATAACTGCTGAATTCAGTCAGGTCATGCTGCAGTGCTATCACCTCTAACAGCTCCTCTGCACTGAGCTAAAAGGYAAAGGTAGAAGGTAACTAACCCCCGTTAGGCTCAGTTCCTGTGCTCTTGTCGATGTTACAGCAATAATAACAATATTGTTCTGAGTATGTCCACATGACAATGTAGAAATGCCCAAGCTAGCTGTAAACGAACCATTGTGGATACTGGACGCAGTCAAGATGAGACAGCAGAGAACACCAAGAGGACTCATTTACCCTGCTTTTTGGCAGTGTTAGCTCCATATGGGCTAATTTATCCTGCCAGAAAACAGGCTCATTTATGGCTAGCTCATTTATAGCTAGTCTGAGTACCTCTTCGCTATACTGGAATTTGCAATGTAGACGTACTTTCTATTAAGGTGACAAGTGTGTGATTGTATTAAGTAAAAATATGGAAGTTGGGATTTTGAAGGCACCTGAGGGCTTCTTTTGAAAGTGGTTTAAGAGGTTACCACCCCCAGCGATCTGCTTCGCAACTTCTGTTGAAGATAACTTTCCCCATGAATCGGCATGTGGGATCACGTGCCCAACTAAGAGCCTCTGGAGTTTACGGCACAATATTTTGGCTTAAATCACTGAAAAGGATGTGCTTGCATTAGGACACTGAACAATGAACCGAATCAGAGCAGATCTATTGGTATGGCAGAAGCAGGTAGACAACTTGGGTGATAATGCTCCATAATGCTCATTTTACAGAGCCCAAAGAGAAATGGGTGCCAGGTCCCATGGAAATGTCCTTCTGCTTTAGAATGCAATAGGGGTTGGGTACCTCATTCTCCTCAAATGCTTTCAAAAAAAGCTGTCAGCAATATTTGTCTTTCTCGGGTTGCGTGGATCCAAATGTCGCTATCTAGTCACCCACTGTAAAGTCTGATCCAGCCGAAGAAGCTAAAGCACAAACCTAGCTTCCCAGCGTGACACCAGTGAGATTTCTCAGGTGCTTAAAGCTAAATGTATGTTTAAATTAAGATTTGTTTGTTCAAGCTTTRCCTCCATTTACTTCAGGGTAGTTAATACACGTTAACACTTCTGGTGCAAAGGGAGCCTGGCACATAGAGGAGGATTTGGCACTCAAGAAAGCAAATGAGTACCAGTAGCCATTCTTACTTCTACTGCTGCAGTCACGTACGATGAGCTCCAGGCTTTGTCTCTTGCTTCCCTGCTTCTGGGGCTGCCCAGCTATGATCTAGTGTGCTGACCTTACTAGCCAAGTAATGACTTTCATGCTGCTGAATCCCATCAGGAACTTCATGTCTCTTGTGGTCGTCTTCATCCATGGCTAACTTGTATTATCATTGGCACGCTTAAAATTGTGATGTTATGTTTCGAATGTTTTTAAAGCTGAAACACACAAGCTCTTTTATTTCTCTTCTGCCTAGTAGGATTATTTCAGCTCCACACATGCAAAACCTCATATTATGCAAGAAATTAATCATATCAGGGTAAAGTAGCTACTGAAAAATTGCCAAGCACCATAAACATTGGTCAAAATGCAGGCCAGCCATTTGCACAGCAAGTAATTGAAGCTAGAGGTTCATTGGAGCGACGCATAACTTTTCATTATGAATTAGAAAGCTTTTCAAACATAAAATGATATCTGAGAAGACTGCACTACCTAAAAGGTTTTAGTAAACACTGAAAAAAAGTGTTAAAATATGCTGGAGAGATCAATCATGCTTTATGGTTACTTGCTCCATGTAGTTTCACACACATTCTCTGATAAACAATGTCCCACACACTCTGCCCAGACCCATTATTTTCTTCAGCACCAAAGCGTCAAGGGCCAGATCCTCATTTGGTTTAAGTCAGCAGAGCTCTGCTGAGGTTGACTGCTTGCCATTGATTTATGCCAGCTGAAGATCTGGCCTGAAGAGTGACAAAAATGTAATTTTATGTTTTATTTCTGGGTGTAAAACAATAGTCCTAAAGGGAGCAGATGTTCCATGTCGAGGGAGGAGGTTTATGAAATGCAATTCCAGACACAAAAGCTAATCTCTGTGGTCAGGGAAGGCATGAGGCCTGTTTTACATGATGAACTTTAATTGAAATCTTGCTCTTTTGTGTTCATTTATTTCGTCTATTTGGGAGCCGACAAGCATCGYTTGAATTACTTACCAGCTGCCAGACACCTTAAAAAGCAATAGATAGTTGTCTTAGGCACCTGGAGAAGGTTGGACAATCTTCACTTGTCTTCCCAGTACCTGCTGAAATGGTATTAATTTGGTATCACTTATTTTTAATTAAGTGGTCACTTCACTAAAGAAATTTCCATCTGTTTCAGATGGAGCTGTGGGGAGAAAGATGATTCAGTTTTATGGAGGGTTTTGCAATTGTAAAATGTCTGGTTTTTTCCAATTTGGAATGAAAACCAAAGCATTTTGAAATTCTCTCAAAAAGAGAAGGGAGTGTCTGCCTCTAAGTCTCAGGCCCCAGACCACTTATTGTCCCCAGTGCCGAAACTATTCCCTTTGTGGACATCTTCCCTCTGTAGATCCTAGAGCAGGAGTTCCCTGGCTGCTCTAAAGCAGCTGCCAAAAATTGAAGTTAGGGAGCTGAAAGAAAATCAGTGGTAACAGCCTGCTTGCAGGAATGTCATGGCTTTTGAAGCACTCTTCATCATGTTTTCTTTCAACGAGCTGACATTTTTGACTCCCATGCCACTGCACCCACCCTAAAAAGGAGAGTGCATTCAGAGATATGCCTTCTCCTTGGCTTTATGTGGCACAGGCACATACCATGGTGAGATCTGAGCTCTTCAGAGGCACAAAGCAATAGTCAGCTGAGCAGTGCTGGTTCACGTTAGACGAATTTTGGACCAAAAAGTTTAAGGATGAGATTTTCTCCCTGACCTTCTGTGTTCCTCCCCACACCCTCGCGGTCAAGTACGGTACATGGAGAGCTGAAGAACAAGCTGTGCTTATCAGAGGCCAACAGTGACGTCTAAATTGCAGCTTCAGAAAAAGAGGACAAGTAGAGCAAAATTGGAAGTGAGTATTCCCATATTCTATTAAGAATAAAAGAGAGAAACAAAAATACAGATTGAGGAAGGCTRTGTATGAAGAACGGAATGGAGCAGGTGGAGCAGGGGCTAACTCTCTTATCTCAATTTAGGTGGAAATCCCAAATTTGAAGTGTGATTTTGTTCTGAAGCAGGCTGAGCATAAGAAGTTTGAAATTCTCGATGAACCAAAATTAGAAAAAGAAACCTAAGGCTAAACTGAAAATGGGACGCAGGGAATGCTGAAACATTTCATTCATGTTTCAGCATAATTTTTTGTTAATTCATTTTAGAAATCTGGTGCATCTTCATTGTAACACTTTTCAACACAAACAGCAGCAACAACCACAACTTTCCATTCTAAAAACATCAAAGTGGGAGCTTCCAAGGTTATAAAAATGCTTAACTTTTGTTAGCCTCCCTGGATATGAAGTTAGCGGAGTAAGTTTTTCAGAACAGCTTTATTTTGTTAGACATGGCATTTGTTCCCTTTCAAAGCCACTCTGAACAACATTTCCAGTTGCACATTTCCAAGGGCGAGACTCCCATCATGTGATGGAAGATGTCTATGGGAGATGTCTTCACAGCCACACCAGTCCTTCTAGACTCCCTTGTAAGTCTCCCAGTAGAGAAACAGGCACTTTAGGACACAGTCTGACCTGTTTAAACCTCTGCTTTAGGATGACGGAAATTAGGCCCTGGAACTGTCTTTTTTTTTTCCCTATCAGCTGAAAGGTAGTCTAGGGTGACTAACGCCAAGGATCAAATGAATCCCACCCAAATATTCCTGTCCGTGGGAATAACTGCTGTAGTAAAGCAGTTCACATCTCTAGACACCATATGCAGGCAAGTGAGAGAAAGAAGGTTTATGTATTGGAGTGAATTCACAGAAGAGTAATAAAACGCTCAAAAAATTGGAAGGGCTTAGTTAGAAGGAAGTATGAAAGCACCTAAATATGTACAAATACAAGGTGTGGGAGGAATACGTTACATGCTTAATTATCACTTGAAATGTGAAAACACAACTGAGGGAGAACAAAAATTAAGGCTTTCCAGGGGAACGAAGTAAAGAGGGTGGGTTGTGATAAAGGGGGGAATAATTTTCTTATCAGATGATCTGTTTAGTCTGGGGAGTAGTTTTCAGGAGAAGCAGTAGCCTCAGAGTTTGAGTCATTTCATACCAGAGCTTGGAAATCCACAATAGAGATCACTCCTGTCTAGGCAGGGAATGAAAAAATAGGGTCTACTGATCTTATCCAGCCCTCACTTCATTCAGCAGGAATCTTTTCCACTGACTCAAACGGTATTTGGATCAGACCCTTTTTTACCTCCTATGTTGATGGCTGTCTGAAAAGACTTAGGAAAAGACTCAAACTAGAGCCCAAGTATGACACCAGGAATGGCTTTTTTGGGCTGCTATAAGGAAAACTGCAAGTCTCAGAAAATTATGAAGCAGGCGGCTGGCAAATCAGAGGGACTGCTTTACAGCTGGGAGCCAAGTCAAGCTCTAAAACGTCTTTACAGAATGAAATGACATTGAGCTTGGGTGTCACTAATTCCTTTAAACCCGTAAGGAAACACTTCTTGAACAGCAGCTATAAGGGCAGCGTCATCGCTTGGCAAGTTTTGCTTTTGCCACAGCAGGGGGATAGCTCTGCATGTCCAGCTTATTTTATTTATGTGCCCAGTATTTGAGAGAGGTTTTGTTGTGGGTAACAAAACATAGCTACATTTTATATCTGATTCAAAAGAAAACAATAATAATAGAAGTGGGGTAACATTTTTGTATATGCCTGAGTGATTCCCTTTGCCTGTTTTCAGCCTACCTAACGGCAAACGTCACTTCATTCTACACTGCTCTAATTAATTTGACAGGACTGGAAACTTGCTCTTCCTGTTCACACTTATTATTCATCTCTTCAGAATGCCCTGTAGGGAGTACGAAGCACAATAAAGCAGTATTTACCAAATCTCTCAATGCTAAATACACCTTTTAAGCTGACTCTGCACAATGCCAGCAGTGAGAAGATCTGACTAAAGGGCAGCCAAAGAAAAACAACATTTTCCAGAGCATCGCCTCTTTACGCATGGCKAGTAAGTCTTAGGCAAGGAAACTATGTCTTTTTGCCCCCCTTCAAATTCTACAGTAGGCTCTGGGGAACCCAACTTACTCCTACTGTATCTGAAAGCTTTGCTGTAGCCAAAGCAAATGACAGAGTGATCATACTCAATAAGATATGATGTTAGTTCACAAGAGCCACTGGGTAATTTCATACAGGCGTATCTTTTAACCTATCATCACCCAAATTAGAAACATCATAACACAACATAAAACACATCTGAAAAATCCATCGGAGACAGGAACTCAGAAACATGCAAGTAGAAATAAGCGTTTTGAGAATTAGAAAGTGTTTTGAGAAAACACTGAAATTGAATGTTAGGTTTCCTTTTTTAAAATTCTCATTGCAGAAAGGGACCTTTTACAAACACACGAGGTGATTAAGGAATTTAAAAAGTGAAACACGCTTATTTGCACACACTAGGGAAGTAACTCAGACATTTCATATTTTAAAAGTGAAAGATCAATGAAAGAGATTTTCAGCAGCAAGTTACCAGTTGGGTCCTCGACTCTAATCACCAGCTCCCTTTGCACCTTTATGCCTCTGTAAATCTCACCTTATGTGAAGCTGAAGGTTTAAGTTTTCAAAGTACCTGAGAAAATTTCTACACAGCATAGGGCAGTACTGTGCAAATATACCCACATCAGCCCTAAATGAACTAACTCAAATACCGAAAGGGATAGAATTGTGGTAGTAGGGCAGTTTTTCCAGCTTTTTGCTCTTAACCTCCAAATGTTGCTTGGCGTGGCATTCAGCCAGAGCGAGATGCCACAGTAGGCAAGTCACTTTTGAAAATGGGRACTTAGAGCCAATTTTCAAAGACGTGTAAAGAAACGGATAGGCATTCAGTGGGATTTTTCAAGGCACTTGTGAAAATGGAAACTAAGTAACTGCGCATAGGTGCTTTTGGAAATTAAATACTTCAAACTTTTGAAAAATCTGAGAATTGGATTCCTGACCTGCTTCTGAGAAATTTATGTTGAGTCATTTTTCCTAGATCCCGAACCTCCTTACTCACGTTGGAGAGTAGCAAATCCCAACCTGTGTCATRGACAAGCATGCACATATGCACACACAGGCTTCCTTATTTCCTTTAGTCTTAGCTTTTCTCCATTTATCCGCTTGTTGACCTATGGAAAATTTAATCCTGATTCCTTTCGCAGTCACAGAGATCTTACACCGACGTTACGTTGTTCATCTGTGCAGAGGTATTTGGGTTTTACAGTAATGCACTTTTCTGGCCTTAATGCAAAGCCTAATGAAGACAAACAGGAGACTCACACCAGTTCAGCTTGGTTTTGGATCAGACCCTAATAAAGAGAGCAACTGGGCTCACTGAATTGTAGGTAGAATAACAGCTCAACTCCTTCAGGCGTAGCTCCTCTMTGAATTGCCGAAGAGGAAAACCCACTCTAAACAGATTGAATCTGGAATAAAACTTTGGATAATTGGGAGTAGAACGGGTCCATTGACTTCGAGGGGAACTACTGCATGAAAAAAAGGTGTGCTGGCATTGGCCTTTGCTGTGTTACATAAGAAAGATGGTTCTTGAAACTAATTAATCCTTGAAAAGATCAGCTGACCCATCTCATTGTTAGCAATACATTTTTAATTATTCATTTTAGTCAAGCATCATTTGAACACAAGTTAATTTGCAATTTCATTAGAGTACAGAAAAGGCCTGGGGTCTATTCCTGGTAAAAAGGAAAAAATGTCTGGCAAAATTTCATAAAGGATGTTAATCCTCTAATTAATTTTATGTATCAAGCAAGAATTAATGTGTCCTGCTATTTAAGCAGAAGTCATCTTGCCAAGAAGTGCATTTTGTCATACCTTCCCCTCCAGGAAAACCTCTTTACAAGCTTTGTGGCAAAATACCCTGGCAACTAATGACTAGCTTTGAAGCAACATTCACAGACCATTTGCTTTGATGACATTTGGAGCTTTTTTCTCCCCCCCACCACTCATTCCAAAGTCTATTGTAAGTGTAGTGCTCTCACTGCACTGCCTTTGAAAACTAATCAATAAAGTAAGATTTGTCAGGTTGCATCTGAGGAGTATCACATCTTTTAACTCCTTTCTTGGTTGAGTTGCTGTACACATTTTTAAACTAAACCTTATGAACAGATTTGAGTATGTTATATTTACCATATTCATAGGCACACAAGTGTGACGCCTTTCTTTTTCTCCCTTATATTAACTTCAAAAGCTCAAAACCTATGCCAGTTAACCTTCCATAAAACTGACATTATATGGTCATCATACATAATCAAATGACGGATTGCATGTCAGAGTCACAAATAGCAAATGTTTACCCCTGTTACAACTATGAGAATTATGGTATTGCAAAAATGGGAAAAAGTGACTTCACCCCACGCCAAAGAACTCCAAAGAAAACACATCCATGTTAGTAAATACTGAAACAAAATTTGATTAGCTCACTAGCATCAGTATAAATTCTAGAGCGAGGCAATCATACAGCAATGCGTGGAGATCAGAATATGGGCCACAGAGTTTCATCTTTATTGTAACTTTTGACTTTCTTCAATCGATGCTAAAATCTTTAGGTCTGATTTCTCATTTCAATGGCTTTGTGTAATGTGTCTCAACCGTACCTCATCTAATTTAATAAGATGCAAGCTAAGGAAGTACTTAAGTTACTTATCAAGGGTTTCAGATGACACATTATTATTGTACTCAAAAGTCAATATTTGCTAATCATGTTAGTACAGGAACTGATCCAGGGCTACAATTCTTGAATTGCAAAGGCATTTAAGATTAATTAAACCTATCTTCTCCTCACTCGACACATACACACATAGCACTCCCCCCCCCCACTCCTCTTTTGGAATGGACAAATTGGTGTCTCCCTAAGAAAAACCTGTCTAGTCCACAGCTTCAGGATGAAAAACTATTAAGTCTCTCAGCTTTCTTCCTCTGCCATTGGGCTGGTCATTCAGAGCCTGGCTTCAAGCATTGGGGTAGGTCGTGTTCAGCACCTTGGGATTGTGCCCCTTGTCTTTGACGCCGGTACGATATCAAGCCAATTTTATTCTACCTGTGATCTTTGCACAAGACTGCGGTTGAAATCAGGGGAAAGCCGCACGCTGAGCAAAAGCAGAGCCGATCTGGGCAGGGTGATGCAGGTTGAGAAAGCCTGATGGCTCATGTTGTTTCAGCTGGGATTGCTCATCTAACAGGCTCACACTTTAAAGGTACTGAGGTGTTGAGCAAGCCTTATTCCACACAGTGGCAGAAGAGCAGTGAGTTTACACTGTATTATTCATTCTAATTTTTCTTTTATCATACATAATGGGAACAGTTAAAAAACAATCTATGTCTTTCTCTGTTTTAAAGCTGTTGATGAATTTGGCATGTAGAACATGAAAAGATTTAGTGCATTTCCTAGGGCTAGGTACAATGTGAGCAGGTGATGTGCAAGCTTTTACATGCAGAGCTGCCAGTGCACTTTCAGGCTGGATTTGCAACCCTTCTGCTATGCCAGCCTGGGTCTCCTCTGAGCATACTCCCAGCTGCTCAGAGGCGATGTCTGCGTCTGTACATGCGCATACGATAAGCGATGTGGTGACTTCCTGATATGATCGCGTATTTATTCAGAACCTGGCTTAGAATGAGGTACAGATTTGCCTCGAAGCAGGAATCTCTTAGGGGCTGAAAATGGCTTACCTGCTACCCAGCATATATTACTGTGGTTTGCATATTACTGTGGTTTTCCCTTACTCCTTTAAGCCATTATTATACTGATTGAAACAGTGTAGATTAAATGGTTATATGAAAATAATAGAGGAGAGTGGAGAACTGGAACCAGTCACATTAGGAGAGATTCTGATCTACATAAAACTCGGGCAAAACGCAACAGCGAGGCTATCTGCACTGGATTAGCCCAGATTTACACTCATAAATGGGATAGTAGTATTGGAAACCATAGGTCTGATTCACTGTASAGATACTTGTAAAATTGGTGTATTGCAGAGGCTTATGAAGTGGGAGGGGTTCACTGTTGTCAGGAGATTGAATTGATGTTGCGTATTAAATCGGACAGTGACTGCATGGGTTTTGATCTAGGCATGTAGAACATCAACATGCAAATTAAAAAAAAAAAGTAACTGTTTTGAGTACTGTGGTATCCAGTCTACTTACATCTCAGATCAACCCAGTATTAAGTAAAATACCCAGATGCATATTTTACAAAATCAAAATGACATGTTCTGTTTAATATTCCAATTACTGTTGAACTATTAATCTGAGTGTGCTAATAGTGGCTGTCGCATAAGTCTAGCATCTGAAAGCCTCTAAGCAGTAATCCACTATCCTCAGGTCATTTTGTTGTATTCATTCAATTTAAAATATGAGACAATTTATCCTTTAAAGTTTTTTTTYCCCCTCTTTTTTTCCTAATTAAACATTATTTTATGCATGGCTTTTAGCATACTAATTGATTCATTTAGACTTGCCACACACACTAATTCCTTTTATTTATTTATTTTTCTTTAAATCAATAACGATGCCATTTTTAGCGTGCTTTGTCAGTATTCAAAATCTCAGCTATTTCTGTGTGTATGTATTTGCCTCAGTCAATTGTTAGAGCAGGGAATGTCACWCTTACCTTTACTGGTCTATGCAAACCCAATTTGGTAATCTTAGCTCAYCTCCCAGTGGAGCGCGTATCCATGTCACAAATGTCACCTTTGAAACTGGCACTAATTGGCATTCGTGTTGGAAGTCTCAGTGGAATGACCATAGACACAAGGTGAAATTTTGGCTCTGTTGAAGGCAACAGGAGTTTTGTCATTGACTTTAATAGGGTCAGGACTTCTTCCAGAGACTGAACTGCCTCTCGTACAGATGTTCATACAGGACTGGGAGCTTCAAACCCTCTGTGTTTGCTCATGACTAATAAAATGCATTTTTCTGCTAACCTTCATCCTTCCCCTGCCAGGATCTAGTCCTCTTAAAGGACAGAGTGAATAAGCCTAGATAAGACCTCCAGTTTCCTCTTGTACTGTCCTCCTCAAACCCCAGCTCCCTTACTCCTCTTCATACTTGATCATAATGTCTTTCCAGGCCCAGTGCAAGTTCTCTGTCTTCTGTTACCTCTTGATTCTTCTGTTCTTGTCTATTTTTAASGACTCGCTGTTTTGTAGACCCTCTGCCTTCAAGCATGCTCTTGCTACTTTGTCTTGAAAAAATGAAATTCCTTTAATTCAGTCTGCCTTTTTAACAGCCCACTGATTTCCTCATGCCACTTGTCTCCACATTCTCAGAAGTTGCTGTTTGTTCCCACTGTCTTAAGTAGCTTCTCTTTCCTCTGTTGTCTCTGATTTTTAA
This sequence comes from Oceanodroma leucorhoa, assembly GCA_030449065.1. Classification (NCBI taxonomy): domain Eukaryota; kingdom Metazoa; phylum Chordata; class Aves; order Procellariiformes; genus Oceanodroma; species Oceanodroma leucorhoa. Next base: position 1,430,131 of record JASVER010000152.1, on the reverse strand, counting down.
TAGACAGGCTTCTCCATCTCCTGTACTTGGCTCCATCTGAGGACAATCTTTGCGCTTCTCTTTCCTGATCACTCCCTCCCAACACTTGGCTTCTATAATTCTCTCTGTCTTTCATTCCTGATTTGCTTTGGAGATGCACCCTTGCTGACAGCTCCTTTATTTTTTTGTGCCTCCCTTTGCCACCTGATCTCCCCGTTGCCTCGCAGAGGTATCCATGTGAGAATCTTCAATGCACTTGCCCTTCTCTGCCAGTCACTCTCCTTCTCTGCCAGTAACGCTCTTGTCCGGACTTTCGTAACCATCTGCCTCTGCACATCCAGCTGCCCCTTCAGTATTGGCTTGACTGCTTAAGGTCAGTTATTTACCACTTCTTCCTAATTTTCAGATCTTCATCTCTCTATCAGTTCTGTTACACTTGCTGTCTCCTGGGCTGTCTCTTAGACCATCTTTTCTCCCATCCTGTTGCCCTTTCTCCTGCCATTGGTTGTCTGCCCTATCATGATGGCAATCATGATTTTCTTCATCAGCTCAAGCTAAAAATGTTATGATCATCTCTGTTGTGGATGGATGATGTTTGCAAGATCTCCCTGCTTCCTCCCTTCCATCTAAAATGCTGCTTGCCAATGCTACCTTGTCTCCACCAGCCAGCAGCTTCCTTGGTTTTCTACTACCTGCTATAAGAAATTCAAGCCATTAAAAAACCCTGTGAAATCTATTGCTTGAAGTTCTATTGCCATTTATCTTCCATTCCATTTAGCCAGCTGCTTCCTCCATTCTTCTCTTTTACAGATTTCCTCCGTCCCCTTTTTCTCTCTTGCACTTTCTGCTGTGCCGCTCCATAGACAAGGAAGCATTTTTTTGTTGTCATCCATGAGCAATTTTTTCTTTTGCTTCATGAAATCTTTCATTAAAACTCACCTCTAAACTTTCAACTGTCCCTTTCTGCCAGTCAAGTAGAGGCTTTCATGCACTAGAAGACAAAAACTGTGATAGTGGCCAGAGCCCCGTTAATGCAATCTCTTCTCTCATTCCCAGCCCTAGTGAGGTCAGTTGGTGTCCACCATGTTACCTGGAACCTGTGGAGATGGTAGAGAGCAGTGATTGGAACTTGTGTTTGTAATGCATGGAAGGTGCTCAGTGTGCTACWATACATTGTTGTTAAAAATGTAGAATAATCACTATACTGAGAAATGAAATAATTGCATTTAGGGAAAAAAAAATGAAGAAAACAGTGAATACCTTGAAGCCTGGAGCAAAGCTGAAAGCAGGAGTTGCTAGTTGTCCAACTCCTGTTATCTTGCATTGAAACACAATGGCTACTGTTTTGAAAGATTTCCATTAAAAGTTAGGCAGGGAGTTCTTGGTACACACAATTACTTGTTGTGACTCGGAACGCATTGCTACACAAAACTTCAAGTTTTACTGGGTGAGTTTTTATGGCTAAGGCTATGTAGGAGTTAGAATGAGGTTATCTTAGTGTGTTTTACAGAGCGGGGTGAATTTTTTGCATAGGTTTTTATTTTATTCTGCAAAGTTCCCCCAGCCAAGCCAAAAAGAGTGCTGGAGGAGTGTGACAGCTAAACTCCATAGGACAGAAATAACAAAATACTTCCGTGTGTGGACCATTAAGTGAGATTATTAGAAATATCCCCTCTGATACAGGGAGGGTATATAATGCCACAGAGTGCTCTTACTACAACATGTTGCATTCTTTAGTATCATGATCTAGAGGCTGTGTRGGCCTTGGCTCAAGAGTCTGGGTGTGCTGCAGACAAGTGAGTCATTTTCCAGTTCACGCAGGACTGCCCTTGATTTTATGAACTTCAGGTGAGACCAATATATCCCGTGTTCTGTGAATGACTTCTTGTGTCAGGACCATGATATAGTTTGAACAAGGTCTAGAGCTGAAGGTTTTAAGTGGTGAGAGCTACAGAAAAATAAATGGAAGGATCCAGATCTAGATCTCCAGCCTGCTTTCATGTATCCACATGACACAACCTTTATGGTGACCAAAACTCCCCCACTACAGGAAATGAGATTAAATTAAATGCTTGGGATCACTGCATGACCTCCCCGTCTCACCTTTATTGTCCTGTAACCCATGTATTGTGCTGATCAATTTTCCTTACAGAGTGTGATAGGAAAGGTTTTGCTTTGGAAACCCTTCGGTTCTGAGCCAGCTTTGACCTCTGACTCAGTTCAAGGCTCCTCCGCAGTCTGGAAAATACGAAGGTGACCACCRTCCCTCCACTGTGGCTCTGTGGGACAAAGTCTTGTCTTCTCCTTTCCCACCGCTGTCTGTGCGCCAACAACAGGCCCAGCTGGCTGTCACTTGGCAGCCAGGGCCTAGTCCTGCCCTCTTCATCACAAAATTGATTTGGATACTTTTATATCATTCTGCTTAAGTGCGAGTTAATTACTGCAAATTCCTGGCYTCTGAACCCATCAGGGCTAATCAAGCCTCATGACCCCTTCGGCGCAGCAGTGGATGGCCGTGCAGTACTGTATCTATCTAAGAGCACTGCAAAGCTGTGTGGCTTACCCAGTGCAATTCCAGCTGCAAGTAAATTTTTCCAGACACATTTAGAATATACCTTAGAAAGGAACTTAAAAAGGCATCTCTCTGTTACCCAGTGGACCGCTGCGAATACCCATCTTGACCAATAAAAGGTGAAGCACACCTGTGGGGCTGGACTGAGAGACGGCAAGTTTCCCACTGAGCTCAAAAGAAAGTTTGCGCGTTYGTGCTGTGCAAGGACATTTTACGTATTGGAGGTCGACTTTCTGTGCGTTCAAATCCTCCTCTTGTGTAAAATGTCCCCAGCTCCACAGAAGAGCTGTGACAATTTACACCAGCTGAGGTGCTGCTCAGCGTTTTTGGTTATGGGCCTTATTTACTCATGGCTAGTTAGAGTTCCTGTGGAGCTGTTACGGCACTGTGTGGGTGTAAATCTTTGGATGCCTTTGGAGCAGTTAGGAGACAGCATGCCTGTCTATAAAGCAGAAACGTCCTTCAGCATATGCCTGGGATAACCTTAGAACAGAACGGTGTATAGCTATTTTTACCTAAATGAAGATCTACAAATAATGTCCACTAAAAAGTTGCCACGCAGGATAATTAGGTAGTGATAAAATCCCTTTGTGTTTTGGCATAGCCCATTTCATTCACRTCTGCATCTTTAAGCAGTTAACGTCCTAGAATAAACCTAGCTCCTCTTCTACCCAAGAGTGTTGTGCTGACTTACCTACTTTTTCTTCTAGAAATTGTTTAGTCAGGGAATGGTGTCGGCCACTCTTTTATTGMAATAAGTTTGTTAAACAGCTGAACAGCAGCCTTATGTAGGCAAGGCCTAAGGTACTGTCACAGAGCAACAGTTCTTACTGACTGCAGTAAAATAAGGTCAGTGTAAATAAGAAGTTTAGCTGTATGGCTAGACTGTTAAACACAGCTAGTTTCTGTGAATTCACAGGGGTAATTCACCTCTCCCTGTGGTGGGATGCAGCTGTGCCACAAAGGTTGTGTGGCGTTTCCATGGCAAGGCCCTGAAATACAGACATCTCCGAACACCTCCCTCTCCCCACACCACCACGAGTGGTGCCAGCAAAAAATAGGGTAATGGTGAACAAGGAAACCGTTACTGGCCTTTGTAAACCTCCCTGAGATCAGCACGCACAAAGCCAGCAGCGAGTAGGAGAAAGGAAAAGCTCGGTCTCCTGAGTCCTCGTCTGTTGTCCACTCCTCAGGGGAGGGTGGTTCTGCAAAGGATAGCACGGCATTTCAATCTATTTTCTGGACGTGGTATGTGAATTGCAAGGGATACAAAACTGTCCTAGACAAAGATGTATTTCTAGGTAACACTAAGGGGAAAAAGTAGGTCCTCATGAAAAAATATTTCCCTAGCAGTTTTTAGCTTTAAAGATACTAAATTACAGTACAACTTCCCAAGAGTGTTCTTGCAAGTCATTTATACCATAACACATAAAATTACAGTAAGCCTCCGTTAGTACTGTGGCTACTTTTGTAATCAGTTTTGAAGAATGTGCTCCATCAGTGGAAATATTTTGATTTAAGTTCATATTGAGGAGCAGTCTAAAAGTTATACTCTAAATTACACTTTAAAATAAGTCCCATGGTACATCCCGATAAAATATATGGTATGCTGACTCCGTGTAATTAAACTCTTGTCTAAAGTTGTCATTAAGTTGCAGTAAATATTGAAGCTAGCTTCATTTTAAAATAGATTTACTCCTTGGTTTTAGCTGATAAATATTCTTGTATAGAAAATTAATTAAAAGATTCATACATATTATAAGAGGGCAGGACCGGTGGTTTTAGCTGTTACGAGCAAGCAGACYGGCAGTGGCTTCTATCAGCAGCAAGGCAGCTGACTGACAACAACATGGAGAAAAGCCCAGGGTCCCACACAAGGCCTCTCGAGGAATGAAAGTCCCAGGCTCTCTCCCATCTTCTCTCATTCCTAGGTCAGAAATAACATCAAATTACTTATKAATTAGTGAACTGCAAGACTTCCTGTGAATAACAAAAATTAGGCAGGTTTGGAGGGTGGAAGTAGTCTTTTCTGGTATGTGCTCAAGCCATCATGGGTACAACACTACCATTAAATGAAAAGGATGGGGAAATTTCCCTGAGTAGGCTGGGGGAGAGAAGGGTCAGCTGTTTAGAGAGTCTAAAAAATAACGGTATTTTTCAGAAGCTTGATGAAACTGAGTGGGATGATGGAGGAGAAAGTCTCAAAAAATCCGTGTATCTGCAGAAGAGCTCAGGCGTGCATTCATTCTTATTAGTCCCTAGAGAATCCACACTGGACTCTCAAGCGATGGGAGTCAACCAACAAAGCTGCAATTGGAACTTGCATCTTTTAGAAACTCCATTAAGTAGTCTGTAGAAAATCAGGCTTGATTACTTTCAGTGCTCACAAAACTACCTGTGTTTTTTCTGGAACACAGACAGGCAAATTGCTGAGATGACAAATATATCTGACATGTCTTCCAAGAATCTCTCTYGCCCTTTCATGAATGTTTGAATCTCTCCATTTCCCAAATGTATGCTGGTTTGACATTTTTATAACTAACAGGTGTTTTATGTAGTTTCATTGGTGCCTCAGACTTTCTCAAGAAAATGAAAAAAGGTCTGTCTTTATCTGGTCTACACCGACTGACATTATCTTAAACCATCTTCAAATTTCTTTCCATTCACCTCCATAACTCTTTCTACAGGCTGTCCTCCAACTTTTCCTCATATCTCTATGGTTATCTATTAGAAAACTGTCACTTGGTTAGACTCTTTTTAATGTGTTATATTGTCAAGATTTGACACTCTAATGCAGTGTATTCAAACTTTTTTGATCTCTAGAAATATTTCATCGGTGACGTGGAGCCTTTCAGAAATTTCACATACATAGATTGCTGTATAGCATATATGCACTGGCTGTTCTCACTCATCCCGCACACATCCTTTAGAAGCAGTCCAAGTATTCCCCCCCACATCCACAGTCCGCAGATTGTACAGCTTTAACACATCAAACTTGGGATCCTGAAATGTCAGGAGTGGATGACTTATGCCTTAGAAAATATCCGAGTTAAAGATCTAAGTAAAAGTAAATGTAAATTTGAAACTTAGTAGATAGCTCCAGTCTCCCATAAAGGAGCAGGAGTCTGGTTGTTGCGGAAGCCTTAGTAGGACAYGATTCCTAGTTAGATCTACAGAGCACGCTTAACGACCACATCAGACATTGAGGGATTACAGTTACCAAGGGAGAGGAAAAAAGCCCGTATAAGATTTGGATGGCAGTCTTCCGTGAAGGGCCTAGGGTCAGCCTTTGTGACCTGGAAGAAAATTGTAGAGAAAATGAGTCTGTGAGACTTTGCCCCCGGCCCATAAACGAGCAGAGCTTTCTTTTCCTTTCTTACTATTGGTTGGAAATCTGGCATTAAAAACAAACAGAAAATCTTCTGGGATCTTCTGACGTTTTATGTTGGAAATTGAGGTCTTTGCTAGTTTGACTGCCACTTCTGATGAGTGGCTTACATGGAAGTCACACAAGTCAGCATGCTGAAAATTGAGCAAGTGATATGGAAAACATAGCCATTCTATAAAATTCAGTTTCATTTATTCATCGCTAACACCTCTTCAAGTTCAATAACAAAACAGTTATTAGGGTTAATGTCATCTTCATTTACAGCATTAGAGTTTACAAAACCATCTGGCCCTATCTGGGTACAGTGTAGCCTGTGAGAARCAACCAGGAGGACAGGAATTAAAATTTGTGATATTTCTAAGCATATATTTCAGGTTTTTGCCATAGAACGTGAGAGCTAATTTAAAAAAAAAAGTCTTTTGCAAGCCATTAGTGGTGAAGGAAGTGTTAACACTTAATCTACTAAAATGTTTCCAAACTGTTACGCAAGCCTTGGAGAACACATTTTTCTTTCTCTCGTGTCCATTTTTTTTGTCATTGAGGTTCAGCTTTCTGCAGGTCTCTAACACCCAAAGGTGCAGCRAAGTATCCAATGGGTATTCAAAAAACAACTATGCATCAAGCTCTTTTTCATACCACTGTGAATCACCAATGTGACTCCCCATGAGTAACTTCCCCAGGTGCTTAAATAGCCTTAGACACTGGGCCCTACAGCCACGATTCTGCAAAACTTGCCCAACATATGCTCAGCTTTAGGCATGTAAGAAATCCCACCCTGCTCAGCCAAAAACAACAAACAAACAAACAAACAAAACCCCCAAACCCTAAATCCCTAAATTGCTATGCTCAGTTAGTATATAATATTTTATTTGGACATCTTCTGTTCACGGAGAGTGTGGCAGCGCATGCAAAGCTTCATTTCCATGTCTACATGGGTCCTAATTTTCCAGGGTTAAAACCTGAATGAAGTTTTTCCTTTAGTGAGGACAAGCTGCGAAGAGCAGACAACCTCATTAAAAAGGAAATCTATAAATCCTGTAGTCCTCTCCTCACCTCTGTTGTTCGAGGTGAAAGCTGTTAACTGCAGCTTTTCAAAGGTATGCGTAAATGCCACCTTTTTCCTCAAAAAACTTTGAAGATGGGCATAAACAGTAACAATTTATGATAAATGCAATGCTGTTTTACTAGATTTATGTGCTAAAGACAAGAACTACTTACAATAATGAAATGCATGGGCTTGATTCTTTATTCGCCTGAGTCACTCCATTACCTCCAGTGCTTTAAGGAAATTGCTGCAAGAGTAGAATCAGGCCCTTAATGGTTTGCCAGCTACCATACTGACATTACACCCGGACAATAGTCACAGAAATTTATATTTCGTTCCACAAGAACAGTACATTAGACATCCTTAAGTGTTTTATGAGGCAGGACTTTTCTGACTATTCTGACAAAAACACCAGTATGCGTAGTAACCGGAGCTTTGAACAAATATTGCAGTTCTGATTTACAGCACAATTGCCAGAGTCTTCCTAGCTTCATCTTTGACGGCTACTGACTCAGGCTGTCATTTTTAGCTCCACAGATTATATCTGCCTTGGCCTCTTCCACAAACACTGGATTCACTGGAGTGTGTTGCAGACAATACAGCTCTCAAACAATGAAGCATTTGTGTTCATTTTCTTCTATTTTATCTTTGGAATTCTACTATTTAGGTCACTATCTGTTGCTTCCAGCTATTCTTTCCTGACAAATTGTAGCTCTTTTTAGGCTTAAAAAGATATAATCAATGAATTCATCTATGTTATTCCTCTGGGTATAAAGGTCTAGATGTAATAAGTGGTAAACATAGTATAAGATTACATTGCTATTCCTGAACTGCAGCCCCAAGATTAATTGTGCCTTATAGGCCAAAATTTGAAGAGCTGCTGGATCAGATCTCTGAAAATCTGATACTTCTAACACAATAAAACCCCAATATTACTAAATTTCTCAAATGCTTTAAACATGATCTCTCACCAGCATGAACTGGAAGGGTGTGAATGTAGGTATGTAAATATATTCCACAACACATTGTTTTAGATACAGACGAGGAGAATAATGATGAATGGATCCTTTACCTGATCATATCTACCTTCCCTAAAAGACAAAAAATCCACCACAGGTTTTACRTGAAAAAGCTAATCCTTGGATTTTAGCAAGTAACATCGCTCATCRTGAAATGCATCAATATCTGTGGAATAAAAATTATACTCAGGTATGGGGACATACAGGAATTCCATTTACATTTAAACTTAAGCTCACTGATTGCTCTGCTCAAGTAAAAAATTACTATGCTCTGAAGGAAACGAAGATGACTGCTTAAGCAAACAGTCATAAATTAATTTGTAATGAAACATGACAGTCATAATTTAATTTAGAATGTATTTAAGATCGTTGTTACTATTTGTATAGGTCTTTTTTGCCTGGAGGAAGATGTGGCTTCATAGTGAAATGTCAGCTATTGAAATACCAAACTTCTTATGCATACATGTGTATTAATTAATTAAAATGATGTAGATACTTTCCTAATGAAGATCTGTTGTCTACTGCAAGCAGACAAAAGACTGCATGACTGAGGCACATGCAGTATCAGTGGGTCACCAAGAACTGACCAGGAAGCATGAGGGATGCTGAGCGTAACCCGTAAAATCCGCGGGGTCGTGAGCCTCCCGCTCAGCTTCCTTCCTCAGTGGCAAGGAGAGGGAACGTAACGTGAGAGCAAGGAGTAGGGCTGCAGCTTCTGCACTTCTCACCTGCTCTCCGAAGGTGTTGGCTGCCCGCGCACAGCAGAGCAGCTGTCTAGGCCCAGCGCTGCATCCCTAAAATAGGTGTTAGGCAGAGGGCTGCTTCTGTTGAGGTAGAGCTAAGCACCTCTGAAAGGCAGCTCAGGCACCTAATGTCTGAATTGCCCCCTCTGCCTCCCTGGCTGCCATGGGAGCACCTGAAATGCCTGTACGCCTAAACTATGCCCCTCAGGTTGGGAGGTATGGAGCCGTCTCCAGCCACAGCCCTGCTGCGTTGCTGGCTTTAATAGCCAGATGTTTGCGAATTAGGCAAAGGTTAAACTCCTCATGTCTGCACCCCCGTCGACGTCAGTGTGCTGCCCTGTCTGCTGGGCTGGGTCCATGCCCAGCACCCTGCTGATGCCAGCGTAGTAGGAAGAAGCGAAGGGCAAGTCTGGCACTTAGAGTACAGGCAMTTGCAAGAAACAAGCTCCGTGGTGTGTGCTCCTTCAAGAGAGAGATATAGCTAGACGGTTTATTTTTCACTAGATTTCTTCTAAATCTGTTTCTGACCAACCAATATGAATATATGTATTTTTAAAGACAAAAATTCCTACYTTGTGGAGTTTTATTTTTGATATTGTAGAAGTTGTTGTTCTCTGTAACTATTTCTAAGCCCTAATGAATCTTCTGCCTGCATTGACTCCACCAATGAAACTATATGGGGTTAAAGTATTTCTCTAAGCTTTTCACTTTTATCAAATTTGCCTAATAAAAATGGTATAGGAGTGGTTTAATTTTAACGCAAGAAATTATTTCTCTGTTTCTAACAGCGTCAAGTCACAAAAGAAGTAACTCTATTCGTTAACTGAGARATGGTATGGTGGGGCACTGGGGGATAGTCAGGGTGGGACCAGGGTGCTGAGGAAATCAGCATCACCTGGAAGGGCGGTAAGCTGGTTTTAAACTTCGATTTCTATTTGGAAAGKAATGTTTAAGAAAAACCAAATTACAGGCCTTGAAGCGTAAAATCTATGCTAAAAATAGGCATTTATTAAAAGTAAAATAAAAAACAAAGGCCTTCTGTTATGATTGGTTTAATAGGGGAGGGCAATGGATGTATTTGCCATAAACTGTCAAAATTAATGTGTTTCATACTGATCAGCATACAGATTCTTTAAATATGGTTAAGCAGCACRTAAGAAGTACTTGAGTGGTTAAGTAAGTGACAGTAATTGGTCAAAAAGTAGTTTGTGTCTTCCTCCAATTGGAAGGTTTGCAAAGGGTCCTTTCCACACCCCTAGTGGCAACAGAATTCCCCGTGTCGTACCTTGAGCACTTATTTTACAGCTCAGGAGGTAAGAGTGTTGGTTAGAYGTTTGCGTTAAAGGATTCCTACCTTGCTCTCAGGGGGAGACCAGTGGTGGCATTTTAGGCGGGCAGYTCCAGGGCCTTTCTATCCTGGGTGCTGAGAAAATCAGCATCACCTGGAAGGGTGGTAAGCTGGTTGTAAACCTTTGAGTGTGCTCAAGAATGCATCGTGGCAAGCATTCAGGATGTATCATTCTGTATGCTGAGCTTGGGTAGCCATAATGGGCTYTGCCTGTATTTCATGTTATGTATCTATCTACTATTTATCCCCATTTCAAACCTGATTAAGTTAGTGCTTCCGCATCAGAGAATGAAACCTTCCTAAAAAAATACTCTCCAGCACCCACAACAGTTCCTTCCTTTCCAGTTAGCTCATCTTCTCAAATCAGAAGTATAATTAACCATATTATCCTTGAAAACAAAAACTATCCTGGTTCTGTTACAGAATTATTTCTAGAGAAATATCCTGGAGAGGGAAGGGCTGATAAGCTGAACACTGTCCTGGCAAAAGCCTAATTTTTATCTTTCTCAGTAAGATTTGACATTCTTGTGTATCAGTACCTTAAAAGCCAGTTTTATAACTCTCATATTCAATACCGATAGTAGAAGCCTTTTCTCCTTGCCACTTTCTTGGCTAATAGTGCATCTGGCAAGTTACCCGATAGTTTAGATTTCCCTAGAACACCAGAAAGACAAGCATACCCCTCAGATAGAGATCTAACTACACTCTCAGGATAAATACAATTTTCGCAAGAGCCACTATTTGGGGTTTACATTTATTTGTCATATGGACATGCAAATCTTCTGTCTCACAAACTGTTTGACCACTGCCAGCAAAGGCTTAACAACACAACAAAGAGTCTTCCTATTTCATGTTACATTATCTGTTAAGGGTATTATTATGATGAAGTTCTTTGAAAAGCTGAAAATATTTTCTTGGGTTAATTTTCAGTCAGATCAGTAAGCTGATCCAACTCCTCATGTTGCCCACAGCTGAAGGACAGGGAGCTGCAGCCACAGACTGTAAGGAACACTTATTGGGACTTGGGTAACTGGTGGACTTGGGGATTTGATTTCATCATCAACTGACTAGCACCAAGAATGGTGGTTAATACAAAAGCAAATTCACTAGTTTGAAAACCAGTATAGTTAGTATTTCAGGACTCCACTGCAGATGGTTGTGTGTAGAACCAGTTCCTCCACCAAGGATTTCTAGTTTAAATGGATCAAAGAAAGCACTTTGTCACCAGTATAGGTAGAAAATTGAGGCATGGAATAATTGGGTAAATTACCAGGAGAGAACGTTCAGGTGAAGTCCATACRGAATTCCCATTTCACTCCCTTTTACCAGTTTCTGCAGTACAGTATTTTCCAGAACAGACTAGAAAAAGTGTAAAAAACGTTTAATGATGATTTACAAATATACAATACTTACAGTTTTAGGAGTTACAAAAATGGCACATACTACAGAAACCAAAAGCTTCCTCTAACCTTTGGTACATTTCAAAGTTATTTATTTACAAAGAAAAATTACAGTCACTTTTCATAGTGTCACGTTTACATATCAGCATTTCTCAGTTGAAAAATATCTTGCAGCTTACCCACAGGCAGTTTTTGCAGTTTGAGCTCTGCACCCATCTATCACATCAAAAATTCTATCAGCCCCTGTTAAGCTGACATGACATTGCATTTTTATGTTTTAACAGCCTTTATTTTGAAAAATATGTACAACCCATAAGGCTAAACTGATTCATAGTTGTTGAGGTTTCACCTGGTGTATTTTATATTGCTCATGGTTTGGTAAAATGACATAGACTACCTTTTTTAATTAGCTTGGTAACGCTTGTTAATAAAAAGGTGGTCCAATTTTGTTAGCTAGGGTATTTCCAACTCTTCATGAAGGGAATTAAAAAAAAAAAAAAAGATAAAATGTCCTTTCCAGGATGCCTTTTCACCTTATGAAACATTTATATTAAATTCTTCCTTCACTATGTACAATTCTTACCTAAGGTAACGGAGACAAACAGAGCACGCTTTCCAAATCCTGTTCATTTCCATTAGTTTTCCAATGTTGAATGTTTTCTTGATTGTACTTTCTTTAAACCAAACCTTTAAAACTTTCTTCTACCTGAGAGCACACATTAGTATTTCTTAGTCTGTGTGTACTTGAGAGTCTTCTTATAGATTAAAATACTTGGAATAAGAGAAATACAGCCAAAACACATACAGTCTGGTTTTGGCATCTTCTACTTACGTATGTATGCAAATGCTTTCATGCTCTGATGATTTTCAGACTATACAATTTCAACACATAACAGTATGTGAACTCAATACAATCTTCCCTGTGCTGAAGATAGTTTGGGACTACACATTTACAACTGGTAGTTTTTAATTAAGACTAAATACCACCAGAGTATTAGTTATGGTTCAGGTCAAGATTTTTTTAAATTGAGAAACAGAAAAAGCTTGCCGTCAGGAGCTGTGAACAGAGTCTAAAAAGTGTCTTCCAGCATTAAAATATACGCCTCCCAAAAACTTACTCCATAGACAAAATAAACTCCAAATTCAAGCATCTTTAAAGAATGCCTGCATTCTGGATTTTCTTCGTGCAAGAGCTTCTTGTTTTTTTCTTTCAATCTCTTCTTGAGAACATTTTCTATTTTTTTGTTCCACCACAGACACTGTAAATAAAAAACATGTATTAGGAGCCTTCAAGTTTGTTCAGTATGTATTTTAACTGATCTGTTTTCAGTGTTTGAAGATCTATAGCAAGAGCACACTATTCTGACAGACCAGGCACCCAAGTTAAAAATGGCTCATCTATCCTGTCCCCAAGGCAGGAAGGGGGACAAGATGCATGACCTTTGTGGCGCTACTGATTACTACCTCCCCAGGAAAATAACTGGGATGCAGACATTTGCTTCAAGGAAATTTTACTTGGCTGCCCTTCAGGTGAACCTTGTGACATCAGGAGTCAACATAGGAGATGGCGATGGGTTAAGAAAATTAAGGCTATCAGAGTGAAAAGGGCTCTACAATTTAGTGAGTTAGGCAGAGATATGGGCACGGAGATGGTATAGACACAGGGGTCAGATACAGTACAGGTGTCACACAAATAAAACCAGAAAGGTTGAAAAAAAGGTCAAAAGTAGCCATAAAAATTGGCAAAGGAGACAAGAACATGATAGCTAAGCGCAGTATTTTATATGTTGTGTTACAGAACTATAAATTCCCATACAATAAAATCCTGACCTCACTGGAACCAACAGGAACACTCCCTGAACGTGTCAAGAATTTTACCGTTTTTATACACCGATTTCCAATTAATGTATTTTTAATAAGTAGTCTTTCAAACTGGATAAATAAAACAAAGGGTCTCTTTGCTTCTTAAAAAAAAAAAAAGGTGTCGATGAAAAATTACATACCAGTTTTTGAAAAGATCACTTAACTTCCATCTTTTTGTTACAGCAATGTCCTTTCACCAAAAATTTAAGATGAGGACAGTTGTTGTTTATCTGTAAAGAAAATCTATGCTATTCTTTTTCATTCCTTTATTCTCTAGAACATTCCACAGAATRACTAGTTATCTGTCCCCTCCCTTCCCCCTTAACATCCAAAATTGCTACTTTCCATTTATCTGCTTCTTTCCTGGGGACGAAACACATAAAATACTGATTCTTCAAATAATGCTGGCTGATCGTTTGCAGGAATTAACTTTTTTGTTGTTTTTTTAACAGTGCTTTCTGAAAACTGAGGTTGATATAATACACTCTAAAGGCACGTTTCATTAAAATTAATATTGATTAAAACTTCACCAAGCCATGAGAGCAAGTAAAAACAAGACTGACTGGCACTAACTGGTTCTACATTTCCCTAGCAAGTAACACCAGTGCATGGAATATTACAGACTGTCGCTTGACAGCGGAAAAGTGACTGACCTCTCCTCTAGATGAAAGGAAATGTTAGTGTTTAAACTGATAACACAAACATATTTCACTGGCAATTTTAGCCACAGAGCAAACAACATAACAGGCCGAGGTTTCAGAAGCGTCGAATGATTCGAGGTTCCAACTTCCAGGTGTACAATAATAAAAGGAAATTGGCATTCCGTATCAGCTGCTGCTTTCTTTACCTGTTCCACTATTAACTGGGGTTTTACGAATCATGGCCAAGATAAGTAATTTTTAATGTTTTTAAAAATGAACTGTAAATTAAAGCACAGATGCACACTACAACATTTACTACTTATCAAAATAGTAGTATTTTTAAGAAACAATTTAAGAATATGGTATGCTGACTGCTGCCATCAGCCTATACTTGATCCTAGTGATTCTGAGTGTCTACGTAGAGAGAGTGTGAAGTATTCAGAGAAGTGGAACAAAAATGGGAAACAGAAGTCCTTAACTACAGGAATTCAAGAGATGCGTCAGGACAATTTTATTTTGGAAAAAATAACCCCCAAATTCTCGTTAGAACATTTACTAATRCCTAAACTGAATGGATGAATATTGAAGCCTACTGTAAGTTGCAATATGGTATAAATTATCTGACATTCTGATTACAGTAAGAAAACAAACAAAACCAGTCTAACAGTGATACAATAAAGACAAATACCTGCTGTAGGCAGTGCAAAAGACTCTGAAAGGTGCCTCTTGAAAGGTGGTTTCTTATTGTCAAGCTTGCAGTGCAAAGTCACATTCACCTGATTCTTGCTTCCTTCCAAACCCTGCAGAGTAATTCCAATGCCAGAATGACTCCCTGGATTTTCAGACCCTACATGAAGAGCACCCTGAAAATTGTTAGTCTTTCGGAACTTAAACTTTGAAGGCATAAGTGATGTTTTGTTACTAAAACTGTTATTTGGTATCTTTTCCATATTATACAAAGGATCTGAGCTGTCTAATGTTTTGCTACTAAAAATGTTTACTGCATTAACAGGATTTACTTCAGAAACAGTCTCTCCTGCAGGCACAGAATTTGACCTGTACCATTTTCCTGAAACAGCCTTTGTAGTATCTTCAGAAGCAGCTTGATGACAGTTTTTAGACAGAGTGTATTTACACTCCATAGAAGTACCCGAGATCACAGTTAGAGGACTTGAGACGTTTTTACAGTTCACTATGTGACCTGTTGTGGCCAGCCCCCATGTAACCTTTGATGAATTCCTACAGGAATTGTTTAGTGAGAAAGCATCCTGTTTTGCATTTCCTTTTTGTGCCAAGAGGAGATCAGGTAGTCCTTGTTTAGATGCTGGGAAACCGTTACCAGCATTTGACCTGGAATTAATACTGGCTCCTTGTATAGTTTTAGCTCTTTCATTTCCTTGTTTAACATCCTGGCTCTGCGTCTGCTTTTCTATATCATCACACACCTGATAYAACAATTCATCATCCTCACAGTTTGTATCCCAAAGACTATCGGATTCACAAAACATATCTAGTATCTCATCAGAGAATTTCGGTTCGTTCCAGTCATCAAATGACAGAGGACATTTCCTTGGTATTTCAACTTGATTTAAGTGACCTGTATTAGCTTGGTTAACCACTTTAGTTAGATCATTGGGTTTCGTATTGGTAGAAACACTGGATGATTGACGGAAAATATTGTGTGCATTATTCCCAGATTTTTCAGTCCGTTGCCTGTGAGGATTAGATCTTGAAGGAAAAAGAGGAAGAGGGTCACTTTTAGGCTGAATAGTTTCATTTCCATTCTTCACTTCAGATTGCGTTGAAACAGGAATACAGTTCAAATCACTGTTTCGGCCACTTTTGCAAATAGAATTTATTTTATCTGGCTTAATGTCACATTTGCCATGAAAGSCTATGGTCTCTGTCTTTGAGTTTTGTGTCTTATTATATCGCTTTTGTAAAGAAAGAGATTTTCCAACATTTTGTGTGTTTTTACTAGAATGTTTCAGAGGTGAAAATGGCAAACTGTTMGATTTGTGTACACTCCCCAAACAAGTTACTGAATTGCAACTACTTTCCTTTGTTCCGCTAGCATCACTGAAACCATGGACAGATGGATTTGTAGGAATAGGTGGTGCTTCTTCAGTACTTATCAATTCAGGATTTTGGGTTATTTGCATCACAAAAGAGTCATCTGCCAAAAAATCTGTATCCCAGTCATCAAAATCATCATTAACTACTCCAGCAAGCTTACTGGAGATGACCAATTGTGTCTTCAAAGAACAAGGATTTTTTTTTGTCACTGTGTGAGTATCGGATTTTGGAAGAGTCTGGTTCACGCTTCCTAGTGCACACAGAGTATCTTTTCGATGTGCCTCTGAATTACCACGTTGCATGTCTTTAATTTGCTCAGGAARGTGTTCCTCTTCCAAGGTGCTTTTATTTTCATGGAAACTATTATTTAAAGAAATACCTGACAGTCCTTGGCTCAACTGTCCACTACACTTCTGGGTAGAGCAGTCAAAAAGAGCATGAAGGGCTATTTCAGCCTCAAGGTCTACAGACTTTTGACTGCTAGATTGACAGGGCTCTGCAGCAGGGATGCCAGTGCTCTGTCCTGCTGGTTTCAGGGACAGAGCAGTATCTGTTTCAGAAACTTCACCAAGGAGTGATTTCAGGTTCTTCACATTTACTTCATCTTTAGAATTACTGAAAGAATCTGAGGCGGTCTGGATGAAGTCATGACCAAGCTTCTCTTGTTCCTGAACAGCATCTAGCTCTACTAGATTTTTATCAAATTCCTTAGCCAATTTCATGAGTTCCTCTTCAGGGTTTTTTATTTTAAGATCTCTAGAATAAAAAAAAAAAACACAAAACAACAKAAAAGAAAGTCAGACCTACTGAGGTTTAGCCAAGCTCAGTAACACTACCATATAAGCTGTTCATTCTCTAGTTTAACAGCTAGAGAATATGACTGAATCCCACCAGTTTCAATGTGCAGTCAGCATGCAATCTTTTTGCTAATTCCCAAGAAACACCCCATCAAGAAGAGATAACAAGCCCAAAGTTAAAAGCATTCTGTATACTAAYGTACAATTACATGGTTCGCTATACATAAAGGAACACCACATACCCTTTTTCATGAAAGCCCAGCTGGGATGGGCAASAGAAAACTGTAACTTACCTTGTACAACTCAACTTTGTCCTAGCTCGCACTTTCACTACTCCAGGTGTACAGGGAATAGCATCCTCACCAATCCATGTCCCTAAAAGGGAGCCTTCATTACAGGCTGCTTTTTCATCCTGAATGATTAGATTTATAATGCTTAGCAATTTGATTTCAGATAAAGATTGGACTAGACACACACCTTGCATTAGTTAAAGCTGCTAAACCAATTAAACTGGATCAAATCTGTTGAAAGCCACAGATAGGAGCTAAACCAATACCAGCTAAGCGACATCACTGCAACATTGTCTACTGATGGTTGTATCACTTTAATGATATCGATTTAAAACAGGAACTTCAATTAAAATAACTGAATTTTACTTTGGTGTTCAAATCTAATACTCTATTTACTTCAGGTTTACACATAATCTGCAATATTCACGTTACAAGCTGTGATCTAGTTTACTTTAGTATACTACTAAGGAGCTAGTTGAGATGCACTGTCTTTATCCACTTAACGCAGCATTAACAGATCAGCGAATTTGAAAGAAAACACATTCTGTATGCTTCCAGGAAAAAATTCYGACTGCTTCCATTACAACTCATTTACACAAGGAGCCTTTAAACAGAAATAAGTGAAGTTTAGAAACTAAATCAAGTTGTTTCAGAGCTTCAAAGGTCAGGCTTGGATTTGAATTCTGAAATCTAAGAGATACAGTACTGCAGTGGTGAAATGTCTAGAGGGCCAGAGCCATGGGGTGTGGGAAATTACTGCATGTAAGCCAGCAAAAGTAATTTGAACTTTACTAACTACCAGGGTAGTTTTGRGTAAGTTTTCTTATTCCTTGTACATTTCATTATTCAAAAAAAAAAGAACAAAGCAACAGATAGTTGCAAATCCTGATACTATTTACATTTATGACAGGGCTGTAATCATTTAAAAGGAAGGAAGTGGCATCCCTTATCAATGATTTTCCAATTCTTAAGTATAATTTCTCACAAATATGCCAAATAGTGAATACATTTTAAATGACACTGTCAAATAAGCAGGCGTATTTTGCAAGGTAAATACTACAGATGGAATGACATTTTCCCTTCTTGCACTTCATAAAAAGCAAACAAAAAGCCAACGCTCTTATTTTCACTTTCCAGGCAGTGGATATCAGGTTCACACCAAGAGGGAGACATCAAGAGCATAGATCTTAGGGTAAAAAGGCAAATTATTTAGAATAATGAAACAACGTTACTATGTTTATATTATTGTGGAGTCTCTCATCTGAGTCTTGTTCTTGTACTTCAGCAGTCAAATTCAAGACCATTCAAAATGCTTAAAAACAACTGCCAAGTAAATCCAGTATGTGAAGAAACTCTTACCTTTTAACAGATGAGTGATTAAGGATAAATAAACACAACAGTATTGCTAAGACCAGGGGCAGTAACTTGCATTCTGAAAGTAAAACTTTCTAAAATGGAGCTGCTGCAAGTTCACTTTTTTAATATGTCCTTTTTTACAGCATCTGTGACTCATAAGAGCAAGCAGTCAAATRCTATGCTTATGATTTTAATTCAATCCAGTTTTATGAACGTTACTAGTTTTCTACACACCCAATTCTTACCATRAGACTACTGTAACTAAAACTGAGCCTTCATTAAGGCTGTAGCACTATTCTGTTTGATTACGGCATATGCAGAGCATTGTTTTAGAAAGTAACGATTACCTGAGGAGCAATACGATTAACAATGTCTGAAATTTCTACTGCGCATCTACTGGTAGACTGTTTGGTTTTTCCATTGCCTATGAAAACAAACAAAAAACCTCCTTAAAAACTGCAAAACAATTCCATTTATAAAGTGCAGTATATCTCAAAGAATTCAAATGTATGTGCTAAAATCAGAGCTTGATTCAGCACTATATTGAAGAATTCATCGGTTTTTAATAAAACTAAAACCAAACAACCTAACCACAGTAACAGAAAGGGACCTTTTTTCAAGAAATTTGGTAACTTCTAGTATACTCCCACTGCATGCCTCAAATAGGCACCCTGAAGTCTGGATTTCATTAATATTACCTAGTCTGTGTGCAATTGGTGAATGAGGATCCCAAAAGATTTCTTGCTGTATATCGGTATCATTAACAGGAGAGCTGAAAGTAGGTATTCGGGATTTCCTACTCAACGATCTCTTTGGTGTTTTATGTAGACATGACTCTGTGTAAACAGAAAGATGATCCTTATTAAAAAACAACAAACAAAAGGCCAAAATAACTTAGAACATGTAACTGGACAAGGCACAAAGAAGGYGCTTTAGGAACTTTAAGAATAAAAACCAAGTTCACACACATCAACATTCCTTTACTTACAACTGGAGTATTGTTCACAACTATATATTTAATGCAGAATATGACCGCATCTTCGTCAGTTACATCACCACAGAGGTAACAGAGCATTACATGATACTGACAGCTATACGCTCAGCATCTGATGGTAAGGATGAGAACTCTCAATCCTGCTACTTGAGGGAAGATTTGACTTCAGCTTACATTAAGAGAAAAACTACGTATACCTATATGAGAGAATATTTTGTATTCTGGCTTGCTCTGTGTCTTTCACCCAGGCTCTGATTTGGGTCACAACTTTAATGGGCCCCCAAACCGTTCTGGGTCACAGCCTACCTTTGTCTGTTCTTCCTCCACTGGTCCTTTTCATCTAGGACTGTTAAAAGCAGGAATATAGCTATTCAAAATCAGCTTGCAGCTGTCTCAGATCAGTCAGTGAACTGAACACACTCTGTGAAGCTCACCTAGTCACCCCTGCCCTTTAGAAATGACGTTGCAGATGTGGAAGCCTACAGAAATAACGTTAAAAGATGCAGTCGCTACGTGAGAAGCATCTTGGGAGATGCTTTGCACTTAAGCGCCTAGCACGGCCAGGCTTTATCCTCTCCTCGAGTGGATCAGCGTCCTCAGTCAGTTCTAAGTATCTGCCGCGGGAAGATGCTCTTCATCACTCCCGGACGAGACGAGCCCCTTCCCAACGCACACGGACTGGGGAAAGTGAGGGATTACACCGCACGGGGCCCTTCCTCACAGGCAGGCCGCGCCTCCCCCGCGGCTCCGGGGGGGGGGCGGGCAGGGCAGGACCCCCGCCGGCGCGGGGCCTGCGCGGGGCCCCCAGGGGCCGCTCCCGCCGTACCTGCAGCGCCGCGCACCGCCGCCTCCCGCGACGGCGACGGCCGGGGCGCGGGCAGGCCTCGGCCCACGTCGCCGGCCGCCGCCGCCTCCTCCGCGGGGGGCTCCGCCGGCCGCTGCCGGGTGAGCTGCTCCTCGCCGCCGCCGCCGCCGCTGCGCCTCCTCGGGGCGGCGGGCCTGAGGCAGGGCCCCTTCCGCCGGCTACCGGGCATGGCGCGCGCTGCGGCGGCGCCGCATCCACCCCGCCACCGCCGGCGCCGCCATTTTGCCGGGGAGCCCGCCGCGCCACCGCCGATTGGCCGCCGCCGCGCCGYCTCGAGCGGCCATTGGCCCCGCGCGGCGGGGGCGGGTCGGCGGACGCGGCAGGAAACTGCAGCCGCCTGGCCGCTCGCGCCGCTCGCCCCTGGCCCCGCCCCCTCTTGCTGTGAGGCGCCTTCCCTCCCTCCCTCGCGCGCGCAGCCGCCCGCCCTGGCGCTGCGGCGGCCGGTTCTCCCTCCGCGGGCTGCCCTCGCAGTTACGCGTTCAAAACCTTTAGTCCAGGAGTTCAGTGAGAAAAAAGCCAAGTCCGCCGCCGCCAGAAGGGCTGGATGTGCCCTCGGGCGGGCCCCGGCCGTCGGCCTGGCCTGAGGTGGCCTCGTGTTCCTCTGAGGCGCTTCGTGTTCCTCTGAGGCGTCTTGTCTCTGAGGTGGCTTYGTCTCTGAGGTGGCCTCGCGGCCTCGATTCGCCTGTGGCTCTTAGCCCGCGCTGGCTGCCGCTGTCCCGCCAGCCCTGTGGTGGTCCAGGTCTCTGCTGAGGTCCTCGGGGCCCAGAAGAGGGGTGTGCGGTGAGTGTCCTTAAAGTGAAAACAAACCCAGGCAGGCATAAACCGTTTCAGCCCAGCATGGGAATTGGGGCTGGCAAAGAGAGACTTACAGAAGCCAGATTTGGTAGGTAAGAAATTAACCTGAGGTTCCTGAGGGACTGTGATATTACATAATTATTTAAAACAATATAAATGCAAACACGTGTATGTATTACATCATAAGATGGATATTTCCCCCCGAGCCACTAAATGTGAATATATAAACATATCTACCAAACATATAGGGTCAAGGAGTGAACTACTTGTATATTGGTTGCCTGCCTGGTTTTCATTTAATCGATTTGGAGTACTTTGGGATCACACTTCATTTATAAGACATGAGCAGTGGATTTCAGTCTAGTATCAGGAGCATGAGAAGTTTTGAAGTCACCAAAGAGTGATTCCCTGAGTCGTGAAACCTTCTCTTTTCAACCCGAGGCCTCAGGCAAACAATRTGTTTTTTCACTTCTCTGTTCTCATGAGTGTAACTAAAGCCAATAGAAGACTTTTTAACAAGGAAAAAATTAAGTAGTATGTTACTAAACAGAGAAACTATGTTATATACATGGTTAAAGTATCACAGTTAATCACAGAAAGTTGTGATATTTGAATAAGCAACTTGTTTATGTCATACCTATCAAATATAAATTGGAGACAGGACTGAAAAAATGGGTCAAGAACTAGGCTCCAAAATCCATCGTAGRTACTGAACATGGCTACTGCCTTGTTAGCATACTAACATGGGTAGATCTTTGCATTAGTACAAAGTGTGGTGAAGGTATGCATGACATTTTTGACCACTGGCTTGTGATATAGTAATTAAAAGCTGTAATGCATCACGCAGGTACAGAAATGGCTTACCTGGACTCTTTATGCCATAGGCGCAATGTAGATTACTTGCTCATTGTTTCCAGTTAAAACGGATTTTGAGAAGAAACTGTCTTTTTACAGTAGTGGTAGATACATCTTGAGGGATAACAAAACACTGAAATCAACACACTTACTAGAAAGCGCTACTAAAATCTTGATGTGTCCTACCACTTCCTAGTGACCTCTTAGCAGCTGGGTACTGTAAAGTGGTCTGCTTTCATACTCCTGCATGTTAACAAGCATAGTCTGAAATACTGTCATCAATAATTAAAATTAAGTGACATCTGTCATATTCACTGAGTGCTATGAATTTTGCAATGCCTTCTTTGATTTCTTCCTTTCTCCGAGCTCATGGTTCACTAACCTCATTCATAAAATGTGAATATTTGCCACAGGTCTTCCACACATTAGTGAGGTTTTACTCATACAGTAAAAGCATTTTGAAAAAAAAAACCCAACATATTTAACGTGTATCTAGTTCTGCATGAGAGATCTTGTTACAACAATTTGAGCATATGCGAAGTTGCGTTACCAAAAGTTGTCCGAAAAAAATAAAATCTGCACGTACAGAAAAGCTGAACAGGTTCATGAAGGAACCCCCCCACACACTTTCCTAATGAATAAAAGCGTGTGTATCTCATTGCAGCTTAAGAACTTAGCTCTGAGCTGATGCTGTTTATTAAGTTAAGAAATGTATTGGTGGAAGTGTGTGATGTTGAAGGGTTTCTCTGTGGAGCTGTAGCCTCAAGGAGGAGGGAGTTTGCATTCCCTTGTCATGGTACGAGCAGCTGGATCAATGGCTAATTGTGGTGAGGCTGCGTTCCAGGGACTTGCAGCAAACTCCTAGTGCTGCAGTTGTGAGTCCTACTTTCAAATCAAGAGGGATAAATAATGGAGGAGATTGAATGAATAATAAAGTTAGTTTAGTTTTTAATAGTACTATAAACTGCCTGAGAACTTTTCACTGTATTTTATGAGATAAGGATCTAAAATGAAATGAAATKAATATGGAAGATCTGAGAAGTTTCCTAAGAATTTCCCATTGGTGTAATGAGAGCATTAAAAAGAAGAGTGAAACAAGGTTCCTTTTTAAAGAAGTCCTTTGAGCACAGAGCTCTAAAGTGAGCATTTTTATCTTGGGAAGAGTATGTATCATTAGTGAGGTTTTTCAAAATATCTAACATTGCATCAATGTAACTAACAAAGAGAAGTGACTTTATGTTATAGTTCATCTTGCATTCTTGTTAGGGCTGGAAAAAAGGGAAAATCAATAATAGTGATTTCAATGAAAATATCAAGATTTGTGAGAGGACGGAAGTTATTATAAATAATGAAATTAATTTGGCAAATACTGTCTTTTTCCAGAATGTTTTTAAATTCTCTGTGACATTTTCAAAGTGAGCTATCTTGGATTTTTTTGTTCCAAACTACCTTTTCATTTCAAAATTGATTTCTTTTTAGGCACTGAAAAAGAAGTAAACAAAACACACACATGCACTCATAATTTGTCTCCAATGAAAACGTGTGCATGTRCATTTTGATCACCTGAGACCAGGTGAAAAGGCACATTCTCCAAGCCATATGTTCCTTGGATAATTTGTTTTAAAAACGGTGTGGATACAAACTCTACAACTCAGTACAGTTGTATGGTACTTTAAACATAAACATGTTTTCCCTTAGGGAACAAACAGTTAAATAAAGAGTGTATGTAGMTGGGTAGTGACCTGTACTGTGTACCTAAGGAAATATGATAAACAGGTCACAGTCTCTTTTCTTCTGCAGTTAGGCTTCTGGCAAGACAGGTATCAGGAAAAGCCGTAGGCTTTCTAARCCAGTGAGAACCTGTCTGTTTCTTTGGTTGTGTACAAAAGCAAAACACTAAAGCAAATGTTAACAAATGCAAAATATATCTAAGTTTATAGCACTACTGCATTAAGTCTACAGTTCTGCAGAAGTCCTCAGGAAATTTCAGTGGTCCCAAGAACAAAAGTTGCTGGCCATGCTTCCTTGCACGGTGCAGACTGCCCTCAGCCTTGTCGTGTGTTTCTGCAGAGTGTGGCTCACCGATGCTCAGGGGTGTGCAGAGGGGCACTGAGTGAGGTAACTTAATGTTCCTGGTATCTTCTAGCCAGCTTTGCCCATTTGCCCATGGCTGRGATGTCTGTGTGCAGCGCTGCCTCGTGCCGTGTAGGCATTCCCTGCTATGTCTGGCTTCACATCTGTTAAAAGGAGATAATAGTACTTACTACAGCATGGGTTGTCCTGGGGATAASCACCGAGCCGTTGGATATGCCAGTGAGGGGAACTATATAAACAGAGGAGTGAATTTAGATGCTTAATGTAAGATGCATTTATAAATACAACCCTGTGGACCCAAACAAAAAAAAAAACAACCTAAGGCATCGGTATAAAACTTAACCATGAAAGTAGAATATTCTAGCTACAGTTTCCCCCCTTCCCCCCCCCGGAAATCCTACTCATCCATATATTCTCTTAAGAAGCCTTGGAGTGTTTACTAAAATAGAGCACTACATGATAGCAGATAGTTTATACAAGTTAACTGCAAGAGATATGTGTTTTGTTGCCTTCTTTGGGACCTTAGGAAAAACTGAGAGGGTGTCTGAAATGTTACCTTAATGGACAATAATTTTTTCYATCCATAGGGGAACACAGGCATCGTGTGTGTATTTTTGCTTTTATTAATAGCATTTTGATAGCACAGTTATAAAGCTTGTCCTTGGCTTGCCTTGAAATATCGTACTGACTTCACTTACTACAGAAAGTTGCTTTAATTTTCCAAGGTGAAATGTTCGCAGAGCAGAAACTGGTGAGGAAAATATGGCCAAAACAGTTACATATACCTTTATTTTTAAAGTGCTGTCCAGAAGGGTTCGCAGCAATTTTTGCTGATGCATAAATTGACCTAGACAGTAAATGATACATGACCTTAAAAATATCTGAAGTAGCCTTGCTTGAGAATTTTTAGTAGAGAGTTATTAAATGTCAGAGTAATTTACACAAGCATAGCCTAGTTTATGCTTTTGCATTCTCTTTCCCTCTTTCTCTCCACCATGCCATCCAAGAACCATAGAAGCTTTAAAAATATTTTACATATATCTCTTTTTTTTTTTCTTATCATAGAGGTTCATCTTATTCTATTTATCACACTCAGAAAATCTCATCAAATGTAGACTATAATGTAGCTCACAAAGGCCTGATCCAGCAGAGCACTTAAGTACCTGCATAACTTCATCATGATGACATTTTCCATTGCTCATTAACTGGCATTTAAAGGAAATWTTCCATTGCTTGGTGTCTGGGCATTTAGAGGAAATTGTCAGCCAAAATGGGTGAGCCATTTAGAAGAATTAGGTCAGGCAATGAACAGGCTACAAGTCGCAGAGGTCCRTAGGGAGCCCTGGAGGTTCAGGCCCCTTGCAGAAAGCTGGAGATAGCCACCGGGAGGGCCTTCTATTAGGTATTTATTATAATGTAGGCTTAATTCCAGAGGTGTTCTCCAGTGCTCAGGGTGAACTGCATTGAGGTGATGAATCATGGTTGTGCAAGACTGCGGAGACCGCTGTTCGTAGAACTTCTGCCTTAAATCTTAGCTGGGCCAGTTAGCTTCAGCGCACTGCTGCCTGGAGGCAGCTCAACAGCTTCTTCTTCTCAACAGGTACAGTGATCCGGGCATCTCTGTGTTGCGCTGGCTCACACTGGGTAGGCTTGCACTGAGGAATGACCAGGAGTCTTGAGGCAGCCATCCCCATCCACTCACTTATGTGCTGCGTCTGGCCCTGCTGCCGAGGAGCTTTCAGACCTTTTCACTATTTTTGACTCGTATCTGTGCTATCATTGTTTGCTCTACCAAGGAGGACACGCATCTTGGGTGATCCTCCCAGCTGAAATGCACCCTCTGCTACCTTATTGTTTATATATGAAGAGAAGATACAAATAAGGGCAGGATCAAAACCTGTTCACAGAAATCACAGCAGCAAGGTTTTCTTTTCTTTCCCTTTCCTTTTTTTTTTTTTTTTTTTTTTTTAATCTGTTGAACCTGCTGTATTACAGCTCCAGGCTATCAAGGAGTGAGAAATAGGTTTTCTGTTCTGCTCTCTTAGTTTCTGGAATTTTTTTTATCCCTTATAAGAAAACAAGTTAGAGGGTTCTTTAAAGAACAGGAAAGGATAGGTTTCCGGCTTGTTTGGAAAGCCTGACAAATATTAATCTACTATATATCCTGTAGATGATTTATTTAATCAGTGACAAAAAATGACCTGTATTTGAGATCTAGACTTGCTAAAACTCTCACATGCTACAGTGTAAATCAGTGAAGTATTTTGTCAGCTACCAAACACAAAGCAGTGGATAGCCAGAGAAGACAGCTTTTTGATCAAGCATTCTGGAGAAGAAAATAGGCACTGCTTATTTATTTAAAGTAGGCTTAGGTTTTGATTGATACATCTGTTCCAGGAGAATGTTTAGCCTGCAGTCCTAAATAGCTTACTGAAGAATCAGTGATCAAACTAGTATGAAATTCTCCAAGTGCAGTCATTCTCTGTTTTTCTCCAACATACTCAGCGATTTCTGGATAGACCATTTTTACGTCAAGTGTTCATAGCTTGCAGTTGAAAAAACAATTTCTGTTACCAAAGTGCTTTATTTTGAGGCTTTCGTTTTATAAATTCTATACATTATCCTTTGAGCCTGTATCCTATTTACTATAAGCCAGAGTTTACATKGAAATGCGTAACAATGAAGTCTCTCTGTTCCATGTGCGTGTGTGACTCTCATTATGCAGCATATACTGCTGCTGGTTTTAATGTTGGGGTAATTGGAAGTTATTCTCTCCTAACAGCAGTTTTGTCATCTTTGCACAATGACTTGAAGTCTCCGACCAGTACCTGATGCCCGCATTACAGGACCGTTGCCCCSTGTGACTTAACTGCCATTGTTGGTCGTTTCAGTGACAAGACCGAGCTTGGAGTGGATATGGAGGTTTGGCCCCAAGTAGCGGAGAGAAAAATGATGTTTCTGATGCCTCACTTGTTTTCTAGTGGTACCGTTTCTTTCCCCAGAATGGTTAGTTCCAGCGGCTTCCTCAAACAGGACTGAGTTCTGGGCCCAGGGTCCCTTCCAGCTTTATAAGCCATGGCCTGATGGTCCTAATTCATAGAGTGAGCAAACAAGTGCCCAGATAAGAATTAGACACCCTTTTGATTATTAATTTTTTCATTTATTTTCAGATGGCTTTTCCTTTTGTCGTATTGTTCACACATAATGCGTCTGACTCTTCCTATGTCACACTACATCTTCGCAGTAATTTTCTGCGCTGTTCTGTCCCTCTGGATTTTACAGCAGTGGATCAGAAAGGAAGTGCAAGCCCTAGCAGAAATAATAAATCCACTGCAGGTCTTGAAGGTACTAATTTCTGCAAAACAAAATACTGCCTCAATTCTGTTATGGGCTGGAAGGGGTGATCAAAGTGAAATACATTCATTGTGGAATTGGTTTGCAAAGCCTGCTTCTAAACCATTACATACTCTTTCTAGATTTCTTTTTTCCCTCTGCAAAAGTAAATAACATAGTCGCGTCCAGCCTGGCCTGTAGCACTGAGTCCCACACAGCTCTCAGGAAGTTCAGGGATTGCTCCCAAACCAGGCCTGTGTGACGAGATGGACAGGGAAGCTGTGTTGGCCTGGCAGAGGRGTCACTGGGTAATATGAATCTGGATACACATAGGAAATCCACGAGGTGCTGCAAAATGCTGTACTTGTGGGTTGTGCTGGGAACTGTCCACACAGTTGCCGCACTGAAGTGCTGGGAGTCATGGTCGTCTCACAGCTGCCGAATCCCTTGGGGCACTCGAAAGTCTGTGGCATATGTCCTGTGACTCCAACCGGAAGGTCGGGGTGGTTGGTCATCGCTGGAGTAATCTGACATTTGAAAAAATATTTTAGGAACTGTCCTGTAATTACAGATATTTCTAATCTATGCAATCTATCTAATTAGGTTCAACCATGCCCAATTCCTTGTCTGATTGCCTGAGCCTTTCCGCTTAACCAGTCAGGTTTATTCAATAAGGTGTCCTATAATGCTATTTCCTTCCTTGAGAGTATATGTTATCATCCCTGACACAGACTTAAGAATCCCTCCACTTTTTTCTTATTTTAACATCCTCTGTCTCCACAGTAAAGCCCTGTGCTTTAGTTAGGAATCACCTAGCTGAGGAGAAACCTAGGTGAGACTTTGGRTCTCATTAGTTTTATTTTTAAGTACCTAGAAGATTCTTAAGAGACACAGCAAGTATAGACTAGGCACAATATAGGTAGAATCCCCATAAATTTAATACAAGTTAGTTTAAATTGTGSATTCAAATAGTTAACAAGATTAGAAATAATAAGAAATGAATACAGTTGCACAGGCAGTTGACTCACTATTACTGTCATTTCCTTTTGGCTTTGGTCATGGGGATAACAAGGTAAGAAATAACTGTTTGTTTCCTTATATTGATTGGTTTGATAGTTGAAATAAAGATGATCTTTTTTTGTCTGAACAAGTCTTTTGTAAGTTAATATTATGTTAATTAGAATGGATGTCTTCCTGAGCTTTATTTTCTCGTTCATTTGATCTAATTAGCTGATTAATTTTTAATTGCCTACTGAGAGATCTTTACCATATTGTGATTTGTGTTTTACCTTTACATTTGGAAAACAATGGTACGCCTAAAATGACTYTAAAGTATTGTATTGAGGTATTTCTGCGAGGGATAATTGCAAATTATGATTTCTTCCTGCTTCCTAATTTTAGTGCAATCTACTTTGAGTTAGTGCTCATTAATCAAAAAGGTTTGCATAGTGTGGAGTAGTAAGAAGGTGTTTCAGTTAGGCAAGCTTCACAGGAGAGGGTCTGTGACTTGGTGATCAAATGGAAAWGAAATCTCTTGGCTGTGTATGAATACTGCAGTGAACGCTTCCCAACTTACAACATTTATTCTTTTTCTCCACAATAACGCTCTGAGATTCTCAGAATGAATGTATTAATAAGCTTAAAAATAGAAGTATAAAGTTCTAGCAAGGCCAAGTGTTGATTAAAACTTATTTTCTGGTGGTGGAAAATAAATCACAGTTCTTGGCAAGTTATTTCAAGTTATTCCCTGAGTGTTTAAAATTTGCACCTTATTTTTAGACTGAATTAGTCTTGCTGTAACTTCTAGCCCTTGGATCTTGTTCTGCCTTTGCCTGCTAGATTGAAGAGCCCTCTATTATCAAATTTTTGTTCCCCATGGTAAGCACTTGTAGGCTGTGATCAAATAATTCTTTAACTTTCTCTTTGATAAGTTAATTGATTGAGTGGCTTGAGTCTCTTGCAGTAAGACATGTTTCCTAATACTGTAATTGTTCCCTTGGCTTCCTCATAATCCATGGAATTTTTYATAGTCTTTCTTAAAACAACGCCATGAACCCAGTGAAACTACTAGTTGTTAGATGCCAAATAAGATAAGATAACCTCCCTACTCCTATTTGTTATTGTTTGTACATCTGGCGAGCATAGTAGCTTTTTGTTACTGCACTACTCTAGAAATTCATAGTAATCTGGTAACTCATCGTGGCCTCTATTCCCAAATCCTTGCCTCCTCTTTAGAATCTCTTTTTTCCAGAGTAGAGTCCTCCCTCATTAAGTCTGTCTCATTATACTCATTCCTTGATCCGTTGCCTTCCTGTTGACTATACTGAAGTACATATTGTCTGGTTACACTCACCTAACCCAACTGTCKTCTTCATTATTTTCCATTTTCTAGTCATCTTCCAATATTGTGAAAATGGTGTTTTTTCAACAAAAATGAAGGATARTCTAGGAGGCAATAACCAATTCCAATACCAGTGCCTTGTTCACCAGTCACGTAACGATGGCTTAGATGTATCTGCTACATAGTTTTTAAGTAGTTTAAGGTGCCATTCTGATTCATCACATCTAATTCTAGCCATCCAAAAATTAGCTTCTAATGGTTGGTAGTTTTCTAAGCTCTTAATACACAATGGAGAGAGATGGAGACCTTCACAGAAAGATGTAGTGGACTTACCTGAAAAGTCATAAATCACTTTTCGACAGTACCTTTTTCTTTTCATTGACTACGATRGGAACATAGAGAAGTTAAGACAAGATGCCAGACTTTTAGACAGCTATAATTACTGTGGATGAATCCCATCTCTTATGCTTTTTAGCTTTTTYGTCTTTTTAGCTTTTTGGTGAGGTACAAAGCCAGTTCTCTTACAGACATCCATCAAGATGGTTGCCTTTAGCAGTCCCATTTGTAATCACATCAGAAAATGATATCAAGTTAGCTTGACAAGATCTGTTTTCCAGAAACCCATGTGGATCAGCTTTAATTAGATTATCCCTTTTAGTTCTTTATCAAGTTAGTTATCACTTACATGCCTCTTTTGCTTTTCTATCAGATCTTTTTATCAAATTCCTACTTTTTTCCACTTTAATATTGACACACATCCAAATTGTGAAAAATCTGAGGCTCTGATGTCTTAGATTTTTTTGTTTGTTTCCACCCCATGTATATCAGGTAGACTTTTCTCTGTGGTGCTCCTGCACTCCTTGATCAGTCAGTGGTAGGTCTCAGGATGACTTAGAGCCRTCTCTTATAAGAAGATCTTCAGAAGTCTTTACCATGCAGCCTGCCCATATGGTTAAGTCCTGCAGTCTTAGCAGTGGAGGGTGAGGTAGTGGGGTTTTTTTGTTTGGTTTTTTTTTAGGACTTAAAGTGAAAAGTTTCATAAATGTATTCAATTGTGTGTTTCTCTTTCCAAACTCACATGTTTTAAAAGKTTTTTTTAATATCTGAGGAAAAGTTACCACATTTTTGGTTGTTCTTCTTCCTCATTCCTTTTTCTCTGTAAAAGAGAGACATCCAGAAGTCAACAGAGAGACCATGGTGTTCCGTTGCCCTGACTGCAGAGGGGCTTACAGGGCTGAACGGAAAGCTATGACCTTGTACTGCCTATGTGGTAAGAGATGAAAACCAACTTTTTTTTTTTGATGTAACATTTTTGCATGAGGAGAATGCTCTGGAATAAGGATTTCTGCCTCCAACGTTAAAGGATGCTTGCAGAACAGAAGTGATAGGGAAAAATGTACAAAATAGTGTTTTCCTGAACAAGGAAGCTCCCCAAAAGCATGAAACTCKACCTGACAGACAAGAGGTATTCTTGCAAGAGAGTTCATTCAAGTCAACATTTAATTTGAAAACAACTGGTGGCATTTTAAGTATCGATACGCTAAGCTAACTGGTACCAAAGTGGTGAACTGTAAAGGCAAGTCATTGCAGTCCTGTCCAGCTTGATCCTTCTGCTAGATTTTGAGTAGCACCTCAAAGGACAGAAGGTCTCATATTTCATGCCAGCCACCCCTGTTCATCTGTTGGAGGGATGTGTTGCCACTGTAGAAGTGGATCCTCTCGCAAGATGCATAAGGACTTCTTGTACCTAACCAGTGGTCTACTGCAATATCACCAATTACAGGAATCATTTATTTTCTGTAAAGACAGATTAGAGAAATAATTCAATGGCATGTCGTTCTTCCTGGGTAATCCAAGGACAGATTTTGCTGGGAAGGCAAGATCGTGTTACCTGACAATGATATTTTACACTGACTAACTCTGAGTGTCCTAATAAATATCAGGGAAGCTGTTAATGTCTAGTGTGACCACCCACTGTTGGAGGTTAGTTTGCCTTGGTTGGAGATGTGTGGAATTTTCTTTCTTTTCTTTTCTTAGTCTTATCACTTCCTTCATGTTTTGCTATTCTCTGCTATTTCTGCCTCTGCATCAGAAGTAAAGGTAATAGATTTGCAATGGCCAGACCACCAGATGGGCCAATTGGAGAGTTTCAGTTCATTAAGCGAATGGGAATGTCGGGTTTTTTAAGTTCTTACTTTGCTAGACTAGTGTCATATGGGACGTTTTGAGAGAATATTTTCCAAAACACAGTTTTATAGTCCAGAACTAATATCTTGTAACACAGCAAGTGCTTCACAGGCACACTGCATAGTTACCACTCCAACATCTTCTACATCAGCTTACAGAATATTTGCACTGAAGCCATTTCAGATCTTTGGGACAGATCACACTTACACTCATTATAGGAGTTACCTAACCAGCAATGAGTTGCATCTCAACGTGAAGGTATTTATGTGATTACTTCTTGGGAGGTGTTCATCCAAGTGTAAATTACTCTGCCTCAGAACAGATTTTAGCTGGTGCCGACAGCTTGGATGACTGGCACATTGTCATTTTCATAACACACCTAAAAGGAAAGTGCCAAAAGAATGTAAGTGGCATTGGTGCAGTGAAAAATTTCCAGTAAAAATTTGTSTCAAGGTATATCAGTAGAAATAGGTTGGCTTCAGTTAATATCTGGGATAAAACAGGATTAAAACCTATTATTTTTMTTTCGCACTGTTTCTGGGGGGATCTCCGTTCATGTGAAAGCAGCGCATGGTGATACTGCCATGGTAACACAAAATTGCGTRGTTTACACTCCTTCTAGTGCATACTTGTCCTCTTTTCAGATGTCCCTGAACTACCCTTCCCCAGCTGTGCTGGTGTCATGAAGACAGCTTACTTTCTGTCCTAACCATTCTGTCAGAGGTTGCGTGGGGCGAAACTGCTGTGCTGTTGTGGATATTTTGCCCTGGTTTCCCCAAGAATACAAGGGATATGCAGTCACTCTGTGTGCCAGCTAGTCAGTTGTGTTCCTCTCYTTCTGTTGTCCAGTTACAACAAAATTTGATGAAAAAAAGTCTGTCTGAAATTAAATTCCTACTAGTATTATGAAAAGTGGTGGTTAAGAAGAGCAGACAGACCCAATTTATCACCCCCATTCCTCTGGACAAGAGAATCGCCGCTCTACAGTGGTGCTACATATGCTCCAGAGTTCACACATTACTAAACACATCTCACATGCACTTTATTAGGCAGAGTATAATCCAGCCATGGGATGCAAAATCAAAGCGAACCATACTTTGTAAGTTTACAGCTCAGGAAATGGAGAGAAGCTGCTTTCCTTCTGCTCACTGGAACAGAAATCCTTTTGAAAAGAAGGTTCGTTCCAACCTCTGTTTTGGAAGTGTGCTGCATGTGATTTCATCCCATTAGCTGTGATGGTCACCATTCAGTCCTCTTAAGTGATGACGTGATGTACTGGGGGAAAGGGTTGTTTCCAGTGTTATCGGGATAAATCTTCCTATGAACACTTGACCAAGAGCACACATGTTTTGCAATTATGTCTGTTTAAAGAAACCAGCCATTTCCCCACAGTACTGTAGAATCATTTTTTTCTGGCAAGAGATGTGAAGAATTTGCAATTTCTATATATTATAATAGGTTTTAATGCAGAAATGGTTCATGTCCAGGTTTGTAAAACAGAGGGCGTGTAGCCCACAGTTTTGTTTGTTTCATTTATTTAGCGTGGCATGGCTAGGTCCTGGAACTAGCTTATATGAGGTCATTACCCTATTGATTAAATAGTGTGATGAAAAGGGCATGATAATACACTGCTGGGAGATTATTGCCAGACACTTTGCAAAGAAAGCTGCTGAAAGGAGAGCAGTTGTGAGACCTTCAGTGTGGTGGGTAATTAGCAAGCAAGTAGGAATTAAAATAAAGGATACATGGCGTGATATAGTGATTATGTGCAGATAAGTAATGCTTTGAATACTCCCTTTTGGTAACTCTAATGAGAATACATCTTAGTACAGGAAATGTCTGCTGGGACTACACTATCCAGAATCCTTAAACAAGCTGTGCAGTATGTTGTCCCTGACAGTGAAAAGAAGGCATGGAAGCAG
The DNA here is from genome assembly GCA_030449065.1 of Oceanodroma leucorhoa. NCBI lineage: Eukaryota > Metazoa > Chordata > Aves > Procellariiformes > Oceanodroma > Oceanodroma leucorhoa. Next base: position 1,396,228 of record JASVER010000152.1, on the reverse strand, counting down.
TGCTGCAAATCTGCCTCTTTTTCTTCAAACCTTTCTCTCTGGGTCTTTCTTTTCTTCCAAAAATCTCATACTGGTCTAATGAGTCTTGGAGAAAAACAGTAAATTTGTGCTATTTCTTTGGGATGGAGCACAATTTCTTTAAAAAAACCCAATCAATCTTTCTGGGGCCAACAACTGGATCTGAACAAACCACCTTTTGGGTGGGAAGCATCAGGTCCTACAACAAGAGAGGTCTAAACCTGCGATGTAGAGGCAGTAGCAAACGTGTGGTTCTTGCWTTCAGACTAGCCTCCCCTCTGCCCCCCTGAGCAGCACAAATACTTACATGTTCCTGAAATAAATCAGGGCATCTGATTTATTCTGTGGCATATGTTTCACCTCAGCAACCCTTTCAGGCCTGCAAAACCCAACAGATTAGAGGCTTTCCAGGCAATGCTTTAGTTGCCTAAAGGGGAATTAAACGAAAATTTTCAGAATGTGGCACAGACCAACTGTAGAGAGATGGATGGGTAGACACTGAAAGACATCTTGCCGGCCACGCATTATTTCTTTGCCCAGTTTCAAGCTCCTTTCAGTCATGAGATCCATCACAAGATGCTGAAAATTTCGTAAATTTTTTTGTTAGTACAATTCTTCAGGGACCTTACCCACKGTGTTACAGACCAGAGGGGGAGAGCTCTTGTCTTCTTTCAGAAATCTCAAGCTGCATGTTGAATAGACAAAGTTAAATGGCCACAACAGCAGTAACAACAGGAGGGAAGAGGGCACCAGGGAAAGAAAAATGGGAGGGAGGGGAGAAGAGAGGAAAAGAGAGAAACAATGCTGTTGTGGGGGAAAGCATGTACTAAAGGCAGAAGGGGGAAGCAGCTATGGTGAGGGCAAGGTAAATGGGGAATACTCTGTCCGGCTCTATTAACCTTAATTTTAGTTGCTCTTTTCCATTTTTCAGCTTAAGTAAGCAAGCATATAGCCATGTTTATATAATGGYTGGAGTAATGAAGATGGAATATACCAATTTGGGGCTAATTCTTGCCCTCAGGAGAGCACAGGGACTGCAGCTGTGGCCAGCCCCTACCAAAAAGGAGTGGTGAGGAGAACAGCTCCTTGTATCCGACTTCCCATTACATCCTCACCAGGGACCACCATAGTCTAGCCCTTAAAATAAATAGATGAGGTTAATTTTTCCAGCGGTCGAGTTGGTTTAGCAGCTCTCAGCACTGGTTCAGTTGTGCTCCCACTCAAACTAATGAAGTGGTTTCCTTGAGAACAGTTGGACCTGCTGCAGACTTTTCAAAAAGCCCATTTATAGCCATTTTCAGTCATTGGGTTTTGAGTCTTGGGACTATCTTTTGTTCTCTTCCTATTTGATATCTTCACCTTCCAGATCATAACAGGCAGGGTTTTCCTCAACCTTTATCACAATGCCGTTACGTACTTATGGCCATAATGTCCTTTGATTAGAGAGCGTGGGAGAAGTGTGCACCATGGCACATCTGACCACATCCTCCRAAACTAAGGTTGTGGCTGAGCTAATTATTTTCACGGCTGGAAGAGAACAGGCAATGCTGCCTAAAGAGTGGGAAGTTATGTGTATGTGTGAGCGTGTGTTTGTGTGGTTATACCATCTGGGAAGAGCAGAGCCAGATATACTTCCCCTTGTCATTTTCTACGTGCAAATCCTCGGTAAAGATGTAACCAGAGAAGTCTCATTTCTCTGCCTGAAGTCCTGCGTTTGCCTGAGGTTTGGCGTGCTGAGGACTGCATCTCGCTGCAGAAACCCTGCCCTCTTGAATTCCTGTTCTGCCATTCCCCARCTGACGCCCTTTGCTTCTGTGGGCAGGGGGGAAGTTGCCCTTCCTCCGCATTGCTTGTTTTTGTTAGACTAGCAGTATGAGGTACCCTTTATTTATAATCTGAACGTTAGGGATGTTGGGCCAATCTGGTGCTTCCAGCTGGCTGAACACTTCCTAGCGCTTTGGATGCCAGATATAACATAATTTATTGTGGAAAACAGTAGGGGTAAAACACTTCTCGCTATCAAAGGTTAATGTAGAATATCAGCAGCTCTTCAGCAAGGATACACGTATTGTTGGATGGTCTGTGATTATGTGTCTCTTATTAAAATAGAAAAACAAACTGCTTTCCTTTTTAATGCTGCTGTTCATCCCCTTCTCTTTTCCCTCCTTCCCCTCAGTTATTTTAACTCCTTCATTGCATTATGCAGTTTTCACACATTTCCTCAGGGAGAAAAAAGCAATTGTACTTTGTTGCTTTGGCATGAAACTGAGCAAACTAAGGGGGATTTTTTTTTTTTGCTTTGTTTTAACTAAAACATTCATTTCTGTGCCAAGACAGAGTGAAAATGCTGAGTTAGCCAAGGCTGTAAATTGAACTGGTCCTTTTACCTCTAGAAAATATTAAAGCATCCTTCTGCCACTGAGCTGGCACCCGTTGCTGGATCAAGTGCTACTATTAACGGGAAATCAGGAAAGTACATTATCACTCCAGTGCTGTCATTACCAGAGGGTTTCACTGAACTATAGCGTTCAGGAAAGTGAGACTGCAAAGACCAGAGAAAAATGGCACACTTAGAGCAGGGGAGAGAAAGCTTCAGACAAGAAACTTGAAGCTACATTAAGAGTTTGTGAAGGTACCCGGCATGGGAGGCAAGTGGCTGCTTTGTTAAARAGGGGTATGGTAGGTAAAGTCTCCCATTATTCTTCAAATACAAGTTTAGAAAGAAACTGGTGTAGACTTTTCTAATGGGCTTGTCTAATGAATTCTAGAAGATCTGAAACCTGTCAAGGCAAGATTGTGTCTGCCTGAAATCTAATGAGCTACATTCTGCACCAAAGAAAACCCCAATAAGAGGTTTTTATTATTATATTTATTTTATATTTTTTTTGCTTCCCAATAGAGTAAACTCCCTCTCAGGGATTCTTCTGTTAAAGGGGGATTTTTTTGATCATCAGAAATACACAGTAAAYGGCATTGATAGCTCAGTTAAAGAGTATAATGGAAATGGATAGAATAAYCAGTTAGTAAAGGTGGTGGTTATTTAAGATGTTAACTTACCACTTGCCCTGGGTGTTGCCAGGTCAGCAGGTGGGGAAGTTGCCTTCTTCCTGCAAAGCCATGCTGAATTCTCCAACTGTTTTGGCATCAGAGCCGTAGGGAAGGCTTAGGTGAACATTTTGTTATAGTTCACAATCTGGGCTGCATCTGACTTCCATTTTATGAGATAAAAAATGACAAATAATACATAAATTCAGTTAGTTTTGCTTCTCCTTTTCATCAGAGACTTGAAATACATCTTCCTGACACTCATGCAAGGTAAGCATAGCTATTGAGTTTTGCAGATGTGGAAGCTGAGGCACAGAGGGGTTAAACAATGACATTTGAAAATATGGGTGCCTAAAATGAGGCCTCTCGAGCCCATGGTCCAAACAGCAGAAATCCTGAGCTCCTGATTTCACCAGGAAGCAAGGAAGCTCAGCATATCCGTGGGCAGGCCCTGAATTAACATGCTGAAGTCTGAGGGCTGCAGAGCAAGTGTGTCACAAGTATGGTTCCCCAGCTTGTGGTCAGACCACTAGACCAGAGCAGTCCTGAATGATTGCCAGGACCAGCATGTTGTTTCTAGCCCTGTTGAGGATTTGTGAATCTCATATTTTTACTGATTTTTGCTCCCAACTTACCTGCTCTTAGTCAGGTCCCTTAACTCTACACCTGCTTTTTCTTTTGTGAAAGGTCTCCTTACAGGCATGATCAAGTTCATAAGAAAAGCTCTATAGGAACATAAAATGTATTTTTGTTTTTGTTTCCTGGGATAGGATTCCCTTCGAGAATTACTCATCAAGCCACGTATTTGCTTTGCTCAGCACTATTCTAGTAGAAATATTTCTTGTTTATTTAGTCTTACACAGGGGTCTGACATTCCCTTGTTACCACAACAAAGTCGACTGAGAGCTTGGAGTGCCCAGGGAATCCAAGATTATGGCCCAGAAGTTAAAAAATGAGCACTGATCTTTASTGTGTATCTTTTGGGGCTCTGGTGAGGGCATCAGCACGTTTGATTTTTCAGCACGTCCTGAGCTCTGTTGCTGTGTAGAGCTGTGGTTGTTCTGGGTATCTGAAAGGCAGCAGCCCCTGCAGTTCACAATAAACATCCCCCACCTGGGGCTCYCAAGGAGAAGATGTACCTTTGAAACGGTGGTTATTTTGACTGAGCACTTACTAGTTTGACTAACACAATCTCTGTCAATTCATAGTATCAGTAAGTTAAACAATATTGAGCTACTATTTCACAAGTCTCAGAAAATCATCTATTTCCCAAGTTACAACAGAAAGGAATATTCCTCCCCCCCCAAGTTGTCTTCAAAGAGGTTTCAAAAATTATTCAGATAATCAGACTTCAGTGCTCTGAAATTTTATCAAAGGGCACTTTCTCTGGACTCAGATATGAACCTATTTTGCCAATCAGATAAAACTTCCCGAGCTTTTTCCTAGCAGCATCAGTGGTTAACTTGATCTTATTGCACTGTAAAGGATTTTGTGCTACAAATCATTTTTCATAGAATCTCTTTGTTATGTTGGGTGAACTCTGGACAGGTTATTTGTAAGAACGTTTCCAGGAACGTTAACAGCACAGTGTAGTCTCCAATGAAATGAAAATTACTTAAAAAGGGTTTCTTTTGGATTAATAGAAGAGAGAATGTATAATGAAAAGGGCTGATAGGGAAATGTTTAAGTGTATTAATAGGCAGAAGAAATACCTATTAAGCAGAATAATGTCTGTATACCAGCCCCCCGTCCATTTTAAATTGTATATATTATTATAGCTGTTGGGACTCCTTCCTTCCACCTTGTGAAAGCTGACAATTTTTACTTACAGCCTGGAGCTAAATACTGCAGTGCCTCAAAATGGAAGATGAAACAGGCCAACAGGTTTTCTTTGTCTTTTGAAAAAAATGGAGTGTCATTTCTTCTCCCTCCCCCTCGTGTGTTCCTCCCCCCGCTACACCCCTGCTAGTATTAGCAGCTTTTCCTCAAAAAAAGCACTAGATGGTGCCCCTTTTCTTTGAGTGTGACAGAGCTGGATTTCCCAAGAGAGGTGCTACTGCCCTGCCGTGAAGATCATCAGGCACAAAAACTTTAGGGTCTCCTTGTCCCTTAATATAATTAAGAGCCCGAGATAAGTCTCTTTTACTTTTTTCAAATCTTCAAACCTGAACTAGATCCATCTTTAGGAGACTGGCTTGTTAAAGACGGAGAATGAGTCATACTTCAAAGATTCATGAGTAGTAAAATAATTTTTAAAAAAGTGTTCAAACCAAAAAGGAGAAAAAGCAGGGTATGTATCTCCCTCCCTGTTTTCAGTAGRCTAACACTGCAGCATCAAAGAACATTTGCAGTATTCTTTGCTGAAAGAAAACTTTTCAAGTCAAGGATTTTTAGTTAGATGTTAGCTGGGCAATCTGATTGATATTAATTTGTTAATTTTATTATGACCCTTGGCCTTCAACTGTCTGAGCAGCCTTTTGTAAACAGAATTTATATTACAATTGAATATTTATCTTCTAAAATAAAGTGCCAAACAGGGGATATGGCCTAGGCTTGTATTCTGCATGTTCTGTCAACTTATGCTATATCTTTATTAAAAAAAATCTTATTAGTCATGGTTAGTAGATTGTTACCTAGCCTTTGAAACTGGAATGAATAATTGGTTAAAAGGATTTTATCTATCTGCATCTATATTTCTTTCTGCATTGGAATAGCTGTTTACCTGGTACATGTCATCTTTCTATTTAGACAGWTGATATATTCTAGTCCCTTAACAGAAGAAACAGATAACATGACAYTGAAACAAATTCAAAATCAACAACAAATAAAATGTCTGCTTGCTGGGAATGAAAGTCGAGGCAGATATCAAACCCCTYGTTGTGAAACCCCTAAAATTTAACTGAAGAAACCCACTTCCTTTAATCTGTTTATTTATGCATTWGAAATGGCATAAAAATAAACATTCTTTGAAGTGACCCAAGATAAATTAGTCCAGGTTTGTCATTTCTTACTATTTTTGTAAATGGTCCTTAGAAAATTAGATCTGTTGGCATCTGGGAACAAAAATTCAACTGGGAAAAGAAGCTTTAATATGAAACAGAAAGAATTATTCCCATGCTCTGGCTGCCCTGTCATATGTCATGACATGTGGCAGGTTGACTGCTCATTAATTCTATTTATATCAGTATGATAATACACCCCACTGAGTACACATGTGTTAAAATATTCATAAATTATGTTTAGTGCAAGCAGATATACATTACATGCCGAAAGAAGACTATTATTTAAAGACAAAACTGGTAAACAGTCAAACACGGAAAAGTCTTTTTAATGTTGGTCCAGTACATTGTGTATCATCAAACTCGCATTTAATTGCCTTTACTTGCAGACTCTGTCTCCAGCAATGCAGTATCCAATGCACCTTTATATTTTTTAACAACTTGCAAAAGAAGCAGCTTTTACTGAAAGTAATTGGAATTTCAGCAATTACAGTAAATGTCATATTATCTCAAAGCAATAACTATAACAATTTGAAATATTTAAAATGAAGGTTTACTTTGACCTTCACATATTTTAAGGTACTTTTTACACAGCTGAAAGCTCTACTYTAAATATTAAAAAATTCAAATGCAAACTATTTTTGGAGGGAAGTGTGGTCTAGCCCCCAAAATAGTTAATCTTAGTTAATAGTAAATTTTAAGCAAAAAAATAGCCAAAAATAGTCAATCATACATTGCTCAGGATATTTTGTGTTACATATCTATATTTCTTGAACTTCTAAAATGCCTTTTAAAACAGAAAAATTAAAAATAATTTCTAAAATTAGTTAATTCTGTATAGAACGTGAAAGTAGTCTCAGAATATTAAAATGGATATATCTGCATCTTAAAATCTGTTTGTTCAGAATCAAAATGCTCTTCTACGTGCAGTCAATTTTGAATTGCTCCTAGCATTGTGTTAGGATTAAGAAGAATATTTAGACACGTGCTTTTTATCTGACAGGAAGTCATTATGAATTGTGTTGAATTTCTTAGTTTAAAAATACCTTAAAAATGACGTTTTAAATTTAAAACTGCATTTCAGAGCTTCAGAAATTATCACAAATTATTGTGGACTAACGGCACAGGTGTTAAAATCACTGCAAGTTTCAAAATTATTAACAGAAGGTACTATATGGTACACATTTATTTGCAGTTATTGTGATAGCAGTTATCCTCCTAAGTAAGTACAAACCAAGCTGGTTTTGATATCCTGTTAGTGCTTCACATTTGGAAAACAATTTCAAAACTTTCTAAGACATCAAATGTTGTGATGGGGGCAGTGAGAAGGGAGGAGGGSGTTGCTTCATGGTGAAATTTTAAAAAGATATATGATGAGAGTCGGAGTTCAGGTACTTCGCAAAGGGAAATAGTTACCCTGTTTCTACTCAGTTTTAAGGGATCTGAACAGGGGCAGGATGAAGTGACTGACTGTAAAGCGTATATAACCTTTCTAATCACAAAACCATACTAATGTTTCTAGCAGCAGTGAAGCACGTTGACTTCTGATAAAGGACGAAGAGGGGGCACAAGAGTSCGGTGTTACAAAGCCATCTCTTCAGCACATTTTGTAGGAATGATGGCTTGCCCAGGTGTTTGTGAGCAAAAATGTCGCCCCTTGATTTCAGCTGTACTGTCAAATGTGCCAGCCGAGTTGACCGTTTCCCAGCCGTACAAGTGGCTCAATTTTACCCATCAATGAAATGCTTAGAAGGGGTTGGGAATTTTCTCTTTCTTTGATTGAAAAGGCTGGTTTGAGGAAACTGAAACTTTTTTGCAGGCAGGTATCAATTTCAAAGAAACTTTCATCAGAAGAGATTTGTCAGCCATCGGATGGAATTTCTGGTCGAGACCAGAAGGAGATGGCAAGGTTGGAGTATCAGGTAGCGCTGCGGTCAGGGCACTCACCTGGAATGTGGAAAATCAAGGTTCGGGCCTAGGGACTTGAACGTGAGATTTACAAAGCGAGTGCCCTGAACACTGGGCTTTCGAGTTGTTTGCTTGCTGTGCATTTAACTGTTTATGCAAAGTGGAGCCGTGCTAGCAGGAGATCTTGAGACCTGATGTGTCCCTGATGTGTCAGACTAGCCTGAGACCCGATGGCTAAGGCACTCGTGTAAAATGGGAGAGAGTGGCAAAGCAGGGAACGCTGAATGCTCTACCTACCCAGCTTTTAAAGACTGACTGTCCGTCTCTCATCCTCCTGTATAAAATTCAAARAGTCTTGGTCCCAGGGAGGAACAGGAACATTTCTGAAATCTCATAAAAGCTTTGCAAAATGTGAAACCTGCTTCTCCCATCCCACCGCTATCCTTTTTGCCATAGAAACAAATTGCAAAAATCTACTGAATTCCTGGGAGCAAACTGTGACTCATGTAATACAATTTGTCAATTGCTAGAGAATTTACTGGATGTGAGGTTCATTGTAAGTATAAAAAATGTGGTCTCTTAATAAGACAGCTTTTAAAAATAAAACGCTTTCTGAATTTTAAGAAACTTTGTAATAATATAAACAAGGCTTTTAATCTTGGTAATGGTAGCAGCAAATTATATACACCACCTAATTTTATCAGATGATAGCAGTTGTAGTTTTTATCTTCAAAAACAGGTTGTGAGTGCTAGAGGGGAATAACTCTTCATAGCAAAAGCTAAGTTAATTTTGTGTTGTCTTATGTTGCTGGCAAAGAAGCCTCTTTTTTTTTTAGTTCATCTCTTTTTTCTGTTGTTTTTTTTTTCCTAAAAAAAAGAGTCATTTCACACAACAGTTTATTTAAATACAAAAAAATCACGTTAAAAAGATCTCCCATTATAAGCTTTCTGAAAGTTTGCTATGCACTTTCATGTAAAACTTGGCCTCGGTACAGAACTGCTGTACAATCATTTTCATCTGAGATTTGAACATATTGGAAGAACTAGAGCAGTTCTTTCTTCTATCCTGTCATTTTTTTCCCTTGGAAATGATGAGCATATGGCAACCACCCTCACTGGATTCTCAAACAACAGGAGGGACCTTATTTCGATTCCTACATCCTGTCATCAGTGAATCCCATGATATTTTGTTCTTGCAAGGCTAAAGATGTGATTCGCATTTGCCATAAGGACAGAGCTTAATGTGATGCCATTTTACCACAGGAGCCCTCAATCAGTTAATTAAACATGATATAAATCACTGCATGTATTTGTAAAGTAAGATTAATATGGCAAAGTCAGAGTAATGAGGAATCCTCACCATTGTCTGAGTGTGAATCACTGATACGAAGATTACCCTTTTTGAAACTGGATATCTTTGAGTGGGTTTTGTTGGCTTAATCCCTCAGACTGCTTTGTGCAACTTGAAACCCAGAGCTGTCATCTTTAGCCAAAATTTCAGCCATAACTTCCTCAGCTTTCACCCAATCATTTAAATCAGCATTCATAATACTTAGAAAGATCAAGCCTTTCAGCATACCACAAGGCTTCTTCATACCACCTGGGACATTGGCAACATGTTTAATAAATATTTCATTTCATTTCATCGTGGAGATTCTTCTTCTGTTTTTTTCCGGGGGATTTACAGGGTACCCACAGCAGCACATTCCGTCACTGCGGTCACTTAGGTTTACAGCCTTAATAAAAGGATTTTTTTTCTTTCTTGAAGTGCTATGGAGCCTTGCTAAACTAGAGCAATTACAGACACACAAGATAGGTGCTCTGGAAAGATCAAAGCCCCCCTAAAGACAGCTCTGTAGGATTCTGGAGCTCTCTTTGAAAAGCGCTCAGTTTACAAAGTAGAGATGTATAAAACCACGCATTAAAAATCCCGTGTTCAAATAATGCTAAAGGCCTGACATTAGTTAATATGGAATCCACTTTAGCCACTCTCTTTTCACATCGAACTTTGAACCACTCCAAAAGAAGTCTCCCGGTATATCAGCATGCTGTGTCACTGTGTGCATCCCGTGACACGGTGTCTTGTGTGGAAAACTATCCTTTTGTTATAGAGCACCAGTCCTGTACTTCGCTATTCTAAAACACTGGACGGTGCTGTGTATGGTAGGCAGCCTTGACCCTTTGCATTTCAGTTAGAAGAGGGGTGTGCATGAGAGGGGAGGAAAAGGGAAGAAATGATACTGTCCTTGTTCTTGAACTGAATCCAGTGTTCATCAGGGCAGTGGAGACAGGGATCAGGGTAGAGGCAGATCCAATGAAAGGAAAAGGTGCTGCCGCACCTGCCTCCTCAAACAGGGCCCTATGCTGGAGATCTATACAGTGGCTGAAGGGTGTCTCAGAAGCATTATGCTATCAAAGGAGCTAGCAAGGGGATAAGATACAGTCAGAAGTCTKAAGTGCTTTCCAGAATTCGTAGACTTTACTCAGAAGATGCTTCCATCAGCTTGAGAGAGATCTTGATAGCCCCGCTATGAATGAACTGCACAAGGGGTACTGTTTTAAAATGTTGGTTGGTGCCCCAGCTGGGGCTGGGATGCCTGGGGAATAATTCAGTGTCAAAGGATTAAACTCGCATCTCCCACCTCACAGGAGAATACCCTGCCATCGCGCTGCCTGCTCCTTCATCAGAAAAAGGAGGAAAGGAAGAAAAGATATGGATGCTTTCTGGTCCTTCCAGTGTGGTTGTGCTTCTGGATGTCAAAGATCAGGAGCAGAGAGTGCAGTACTGACTCCCAAGAGCCCAAGGGGAAAGAGATGTACTGGAGGCCGGTCCCTTTCCCAAGCGTTACCTGCAGCCAGTTGTCCGAACAGACTAAACAGTGAGTGCCACATGCTCAAAGACTGTCTGATGTGCACCGATGGAGTCTGTGTACCTCCAGAAGTGGGTGGTTTGTGTGTAGGAGCCTTTCAAATTGTTATTCTCTGTTCTGGTGCCTTTGCTTGCTCTTAGTTGATACAGCACTTAAGGGCTTGACTCTGTGAGCCCTAAGTCAGCAGCTTAAGAGCATGCAGAGCCGAGCCCTAAGGTCAGGGACTTCTGTGGCTGTTAAAGGAGACCTCCTGGCTGCGCTTTTTGTCTGTCCCGATGGCCTTCAGAAAACCAGTAGATCCTGTGCAGCTGGAAGCACTGTCATTGCCATTGGAGTTTTGAAAGGTCTGTGTTTGCAAATGTGTGAATGATGAAAGTAAAAAGGGTAACAGGAGAATCCCTGTTGTACTGATAACTTTTCTAAGCTGCAGGTGCATAAACATAAACATTTGAGATGTGCTGATCTCCTTTCTCTGCTCTCCAGTAAGTTAAAACAGTCAAAATTGAAACTGAAGTGAGAAGCTCTATTACGGAATTGAGACTGTTTCATCTGTGCTAGTGTTTTTCTCTCATTCACGTTCTTTTTAAGTTCACAAATTCAGAAGATTTGCTTTTGATGCAGCAGTTAATAAACATCATTGTGATACTGATTTGTGGATAGCTATTCGAGTTTTAGCCTAAAACTATTCATAAATCACCTTACAATACCTTGAAAAATGGGCTGTTTAAAGAACTTCACTTTTCTATGATCACTGTCAATAAAATTTTTATGATAAAGATTGTCATTATACCAAAATAGTATAGTACTGACAGGCTATCAGATAAAAGACGTGTTTTCCTTTGAAGTCTTACAAGTATTCCTAAGTCTGTTAYGATGCAGGATTTTTATCATAAATGGGTTAGTTGGAAAGAATGACTAAAAGGAAAATAACAGAAATAAATATGATGAGCTAACCTTAGAAAGGAAGCTGTATAATGTGAAAAAAAGTCTCTGGAGCTGGGTTATACCTGTAGGTAGATGTGCTGAGCATTTGCTAWGACCATTTGTGAGTGTTGCCACTGTTCTCAGAGGCTGCAGGATTTTACCCGTTTTTATATCTCTGTATCTCTGCCTATCTATCTATCACCCTGAACTCTAATCAGCAGGGGCTGGAAAGCAGTTGCCATTTCTGTCCACTCAAATGTCCTATAGCAGGACTGAACTGTCCTGTGTTTTTTACAGTTTTCTGTTTAGAGTTGCTTCTTTTTCTACTCTGGGAATCCATCACTCTCATAAAACTCCAGTTACAGCTGCATTTACTTACTGTGTGGCTTGCTTTTACAGCTCTTCCAAACCKATATTACCTTTTACAAAACCTGCAACGTATATCCCCATGTTCATTCTTGTTCTTATTTTTGCCCTATGGGTCATATTGCTTACTTATCCAGYGCTGTCAGACCCTGAATAGCTTTTCTGTATTTATTCCTTTCTTACATTGTTGTGTTTTGTGTTATCTCTAACCTAAAATTCCTTGTCATTTACGATGAAAACTTGCAAAATGCAAACAGTTTACTTAGAGGATTAGAGTTGATGTGAAGGATTAATGCAGAGCTAAGGAATCTCCCTGCAAGATATTTGGATCAAATCCAGCCAGCACAAGTTACCACAAGTTGTAGTGAGCGGAGAGAATGTACATTTTCATTGGTTTGGGGAATTYTTGTGTATAATCACTCAAATCTTGAAATGGTTTTGTTTCAGTCAGATTTGTAAGTTTTTGGGGCTGAAGCACTACAGTCATTTTATTTCAGCATGCGCATCCAAGTGAATTTTACAATTGGTGCTTGAGCATTCAGGGAAAAGGCACTTGGAGCCAGTAAGAAGTTAATGTATGAGGYAGGAATGTCTGTGTGCATGTCCAGCCAGGAAGGGGAAGCAATGCAACAATGCCAYAGGACTTTTGTCCTCACAATCGGCACAGCTCAGCACACAAATAGATAATCTGTTTCTGATCCGTCTGTGGAATTGAACTACTTCATTCCCAACCTTTTTGAATGTTGCTGAAAAGATGGTAGTTGAGGCATCACATCCTGCTCATAGGTTCTCCATAGAAAAGTTAACCAGAGTGAAAATCCTCAAAGGCACACCTAAGATTATTGCCTGTGCATTATCCTCTTATATCCTGCAGTGCTGGCTGGCAAGGTGAAAAATCCTGTGTGTAGCCGGGAACGGACTRGCTCAGAATGCCTGAGAAACCTTCTCTCTGGGAGTGAGAAGGCTGGATGGCGTGGGAAGAGTGGGTTCAATTGTGGGTTTAATTTGCAGGTGAAAAAGTAGTCTCAAATTCCTCGTGTTAAGCAGTCATTTCCCTTAGACACTAGTACTAAGTAGTGCATTTAATACTGAGTAGCAAATGTTGGGGTAGTTTCAGACGGAATATTCCAAGGATTAGAACTCAAGGATTAAACCCTCTTGCTGGGCTAATTGTAGAGCAGCCTATGGTGCTGGTATCTTTGTCTSTTGATCCAACTCTTTGATATAAAAGTGAAAAAAAAGATGAGCTTGAAAGCGATCAGGATCTCTGTTCATATGCTTYACATTAAATGTGTTCTAATTTCCTGTCATGTTTTTTGTAGCTTTGTAATCCTCCTTATTGTAAGATTAAGGTAGGCTTATGGGGCTGCGCTAGAGGGACATGTACCTGAATTTGCCCTGAAAAGAGTCGGTGAATGCAGTCAAGACTGCTCCATTACGCTGGCTGGAGTGTGTTGAGGATCCGACCCAACTTTGGTATTTGGTGGTAATGCTCAAGTAGGCTTCAGTGGCTTTTGCTCTGCCTTGTAATTTCTTTGCAGCATAATAAAAAGCTCTTTAGAACATTGCTACATAGATTAGTATAGAAAGTGCTTGTGATACTTTTATACACAGGGAGTTTAATACTTGGATACAAGAGCAAATTGATTGCAGGCAATCCTGTGCTTGAGTACCCAGGAGTGAAAGGAATGATTACAATAACCTCTGGGATTTCTTCTCAGAAGTGGTTCCTGAAAACACCCACACCCACAAAGTATTGGGCACAACAGAGTATTGTTTCCTTCTGATGTGGAATCACAGAAACATATTTTACTTTGGGAGGTGGGAGGGGTTGAGGGGGAGAGGAAACTCAAGAGACATTAATGTTTAATGTTTTTAATTTTGTAAAATGAACAACAAAAAAGGATATGGTTTGTGAGTGCCTCTGAGATTGTTTAAACTCTGGCAGCTTGCTGTCAGATGAGATGCTAAAAGCCAGGAAGGAAGAAATTGAGGGGCATACTGGACAAACTGCTGCTATCTCACCTTTGGCACCCTGATCTGATGGAAGAGTGAAATAATGGTGAAACAAATTTGGCATGCATTGCTGTGGTCTCCACGAAGTGACTTGCACCACCTTGAATTGTATGAGATGGGACCTTGAATTGCAGCCAGGCAGATATATTTCTCTTACTTGTGGAGGGTTCTAGCTGTTACAGAGCTCATTTTCCTGGCCAGCCCCTGGGATAAGGACTGCATTAATTGTGCCTTTGCTTCACTTACCCTTTCCAGATTGCCCTCTTCTGCCCTGACAGGGAACATGTCCATGGCTGAGGGCTTCCAGGCAGACAGCTCAGCATCTCTCAGGGATGGGGAGTAATTCCCGGAGGACCTTAACCCCTGCTCAGCTTACCAAGGGTGCATTAACCCCTGGTGAATGCTGAAGAGAGTAATTCAAGCTATACAGGTTAGAGCACTGCACAAAGGTGCTCAGGAAACACCACTGCTTTTCTGTGGCAGAGTCTGAAACTTTGCAGGGGGCTGGCAGGTAATTTCAAGGGGAAAGTAAATTCAGAAAAAAAATTCAGTTTGGAATCTTTCAATTAGTTTCAATAAAATATTTAAAGATAGTTCTCTGGTATTTTAAAATAGTGGACAGATAATATCAATGTTGGTAGTTTAGCTTGCCATAAAATAAAAGCAAAGCAAGAAAATAGAAACAAGAATTACTGATCTTAACAGAATTAAACAATTTTGCCTTTTGAAAGTGTGGCATTGAAGCTTTTATTATGAAGCTGAATTTCTGGCAGAAAAAAAATCTGCTGATATTTCTTACTCTTCTTTGAGGCTGACTGATTGCTTTAATTTGTAGGGTGTATGTGCTTAAAGTGCTCAGGTTGGTAGTATCCATCTGGTGTATACAACTCTCAGTGGTCAGGGCATTATAATACTGTGCCTCACTGGAGATTTTCCTGGAAGGGGATATAGGAGTTGCTCCAGCACAGCTCTGACACCGGTGAGACTGTGGCAAAGGAACAGATGTTACTGTAGGTGAATAATAATCTGCTGTTATGGGGGGTGGGGGGGGTGAGCATGCTACAAATGAACAACACTGAGCTCATTTAGGTGTGTGCTGGTTTATACTGCGCCTGCATTTGTGCCATCTCTTCTAGGAGCTGCCTTTTCTGTTTCGGTTGTGGAGCCCAGAACCAAGATCAGGGCCCCCTGCAAGTCATTAAAACCTGCAAGAGACTTGGGAGGAAAGGAGCCTGTCTATTTATGGCTATCCGCTGTGTGGAGAAGACCAGGTTTCCCAATGAAGAGCTTTCTGTGGAGTGGGAGTCTGTAGCTTGGTGAGCCCCTGACCCATTTACTCCCCAGAAGCTCTGTGGGAATGTGAAAGATTTAAACAAGTATGGCTCAGACTGTATGGCTCAGACTCGCTTTTCTGTATCCCTCCCCTTTTGCTCTGGGCTGCACGTTTGGGTCCAGGAGTTGCCGGGGCAGCCATTTGTGGGGGACAGTGAGGTGCAGCAAATATTTGTCATCCAGGACAGACTAATACAGGAATTGATGTTATTCCTCTGGCAAGTGCCCGGGAACATACAGAGGATGAAGAAATGCTGGTATTTGTTTTACAGTGGGCTAAGGATGGGGAGACTCCAAAAGGTTGCCTAGAATAATGTGGGGAACATTAATTGTAAAGAACTTATTTTATCTCTCTTTTCAAGGTTACTGACTACTGTTTTTTTTCTCCCATGAGTAAGTGGAAAAGCACCAGCTCATTACCTGCACAGTCTACTGCCTAACCCAGGAAGAATGCTGTCCCCAGCTGGGCCAAAACCAGCTTGCAGGAACAGACATTTCATTGGTTTTCTCATGCAAGTTCTGCTACACCAATATCTCCAGTCTCTGTATTTGATTACTGTTGAAGATGCTTTCATTTTATTTGGGTGATCTAGGTACCCTATATTGACAGCTGCTCACTGCAGCATTAGTGAAGCGCTACTGTGTGTTAGGGCAGGCCTTAATCAATAGGTGTATGTTTTTCAAGCAATGGGAGAATAGCTTAGATCCATAGAATTGGAGTTTTAAAAAATGCACCGTGCTCCTATGAATCAGCTTAGTTCTAACTAGTTTAATTTAGAAAAAAGCCTCTTCAGCAAATGACATTTTATGGCACCATTCCCGGTTGGTCTCACTTGCCATACAGATTCTGAACGGCCGTGCAGGTCAGAAGTAGACCTGAACTTCTCAATACCAGGGTGGCTGGTATTCAGCTGCTGCAGTGACAGGCAACTTAGGAGGAAATGATAGAATAGATTAGAAATCTGGAGCTGGGTTTTGGTTTCAAAACTGTCTGTCAGGTACCTTTCAAACTATATTTTAAAATGAAGCAAAAGATGGGATCAAAAGGAAATCATTGTCAGCAACCATTAGACCTAAAATTAAACCTGCTGCTCTATTCAGTTTACAGGCATGTACTAGCGTGTTAGACTGCTGCCCCACACCGTACCAACAAGCAGGCTGAATACCAAAATGCTGTGATACTGTTTCTACCTCTTCAGCCACTTTACCACTGAAGTTCTTAAGATCTTTACATCCCTAGTCCCATCAGCCATCTCACCATTCCTGCAGCATAAACTCCAGGTACTGAGCCCTGCAAAACTTAACATATGGGTACAGCTGCCTCTTCTCAATAAGAAGTGGCTGTTCAAAGATGATTCAGAGCATGACCAAAAATAGATAAACTTTGAAAAGTCCAGCTTATTGCCAGGCTCTTTTCCTTTTGAACTGACAGCTCTGAAGGGAAGAAGAAACTGGTGTAGACAGTGACAGCCTATAGCAGTGGCTCTGTTCAAAGTGTGTGACAGATCGAAGAAGTCAGGAGCTGAGTGACAGCAGAGCTCTCCAGGAGAAAGGAGATCTTTCCCAGGCTGAAGAAGCTGGTTCCATCTCTCCTGCACTTGCCAGGACACATTATGAGACTTGTCAGTCCAGATAGCTCCCTTTTAGGTAAACACTTCTGTTTCCTTGCTTTGGGTGGGGCATTGCCTTTCCTGAGTGAAAATCCACCCATGAAATGCTTTCAGACCTATGGATCTTCCCCAAAGGACCCTGCAGGTGCTCCTAATCTGTCTGCCCTGATTCCCCTTCCTGCAATAACCTACTCAGATCTCCAGAATGAATCTCATAAATACGGAGCTGCGTTAAGGCACAAATACTCTCTGTTGATTTAACAAGCCTCTTGTTTTAGCGTAATCATGCTGTTTTGATGGGTTTACCTTGCAAGGGGCCCTATGTTGTGTTTCCATTGTGGCCAGCTAAGCTTGCTTTGCTTTCCACTGATGTTGTCCTATATTTAGTGTTTTGACTTTAGGTGACCCTGTCTCTGCGTAGGGGGAGGAGGAGGAAAAAATGTATTGCTGATGGCTAATCTTATGCATTGCTCAGAGACTGAGTCCACTCTRGCAACCTTTTTTCATGGTAATATTTTTTGTTAGCAATAAAAGGATTAATTCTAGAAATCAAGCTCTTTGATTATGATAAGCATAATAAATATCTTAGACAAATTGCTATCCTTTTAAGAATATTAGTAAACGAAGACCTTTGCTCTCCTTGGCTAGGCTTGAGTCTGCTGGTACACGCATTCATACCATCTGCACTGCGTGCTAATACAACTCCTTGTTGTCTGGTCTTCCTGGGAATGCATTATATAGATTGCAGCTGGTTCAGAATGCAGCTGCCAGGGTCACGACTCACACTAAGATTAATCATTACGCCTGGGTTAGCTTCATTACTTCGACTACCCATTACATTTAGCAGAGATTATGAGATGTTGCTTTTAACTTACAAGGCTTGGACTAACACCTACTCACCTCAACAACATGCTTTTATGGTATGTTTCTCTTGGTAAGTCTCCTAGAGCAGCAGAGAGTCTCTCTAGATGCTCTGCTTTCAGCTTGAGGAGAAAACCTTCCAGCATTATGTGTATGAAGTGCCACAGTGTGGGATTCTCACGTCTCTGGGTTCACTCCACTGATGTGGACTGATTTCTTCCCAGTGCATACTGTCAATGCAGAACTTCTTGCCAGAGAAAACAGTATGATGAAGAGGAGGATGAAAACATCATCACCACCCCATACATAATTAACCTTGCAATCTACCTRGTTCTCTGGATTTACTGCCACGTGTTTTGGGTGATAGCCATSCAAAGAGATGCGGTTTCCTAGGAAGGAAAGAGAGCTAGTGTGAGTACTTCCACTGCACATGAAACTAAGATCATGAAACAATATGACATTTCCCAACAGAAGCCTACAACATAAATTCAGCTAACAGAAATGAACAGGAGTCTAACTCTACTACATTCCCTGAAGCTGAGCCTCTGAGGTCTTCTCAAGCATAAAGGGGAAAAAAGCCAAATGTACAGAAGACGTTTGAAGGACAATTGACTAAATGTGCCTGTGGTATTCCACATCAGAGCTATGAAGAGGAAACTTGAGGTTACCTTTTTTTATTTACATATGGTTTAGGTTCCTGCCCCTAGGGTTGTGGCAAAAGCTATTGTTGCTAAAAAAAACCCTGATTGCTCGTGTATAGGGTAGAAAGTAAGAAAGAAATTACTTAAATTATTTTACGTGCTGTAATTACTTTATAATGTTGTATGGGCTTCTACCTCACCAAGCTGCTCAGTCCTGAATACAGTGAGAAAAAATACCACTATATGAGAGAGCCAGAGGGTCTGACAGCTACTGAGTGAAAAAACAGCCTTGTTTAAGGGGAGAAACAAATTTTCAGAGGCTTCATTTGGCAGAGTATGGAGGGGTAGGGCTTGTTTCTCTGGTGAARAAAGTTCTGCTTTCTAATGGGCACATAGCCAGAGATTAGTTCCTTGCCAGTTTTTGGGAGAAGGTCAAACTTCCTAAAAAGTGCCTTGTAGCAATGGGCTGGCTTTATCTCACATCAAAATTAAGCACTTAGCTGAGRTGCTTAAGCCAGGAGTCTGCTTGCTCTTGGCAGCCTCTTCTGTCAATGATAAGAGAGGCCCTTCCTCCTGAGGGCAGCTGTGCCAGCAGGTATGTTCAGCCATGCTCTGCAGGTGTCCGTTCCTCATCACTGACTTTGAGGTTTAGAAAAGAAGCACCTTAGGTTGGCAGCTAAGGCTGAGCCAGAGGAATCCAGCTTGCAATATAAATATAGTTTAGACCTATGAAAATCATGCACAGTAAAATCAGACCTGGGTTGGGTTCTCCTGACTAAGCATTTGAAAACCACCAGGTCTAATCTACTGGTCTGAAGGCAGTTGGTGCAGAGAGCATAGAACAAGTGGAAGAGCCGTGCTTTGCCCCTGTAAGTGGACACACCGTGCGCTCTGTGCAAAAAGAGGAAACCTCTGGGGAGCCCTGTTTGGGGGGTCCTCATGCTAAAGCCAAGAAGAGTTATTTCAGCTRGCCAGGAGAGCTCTCAGGGCTCACCTGTAGGGCTGCTTCATCATGAGGAGCTGCAGGAGCCAATCAGGCAGGCATCAGGCTAAGCTACAAAACCTGGGGAAGGACTACCAGGTGTCCAAGATCTTGTCTGGTCAGSGACTGATCTTTATACACTACCTCAAGGTCAACTCAAATCCTAAGCACAGGAGAGGAAAAAGCACCTTTAGGCGGTGAGTGTGTAATGGAGCTCTGCTCCCTCATGATTTCTCAAATRTTTGCTGGTAATCAAGGGATAGCCCTTGAGAGAAAAGGGTCAAAAMCAGTGCTACCAGCCTACTTGTTGAAGATGGGTGTTGTCTTCCCTGAGTTTTGCAATTCAAGGTGTGGTAGTTGGGGGGTAGGTTCAGTGACTYAGGGGTCCTTTCTGCATCCTGTATCCTATTATCTTAAATTAATTTCTTGTGTTTTTTTGGTTGTTTTTTTTTTTTTTTTTTTTAAGGTCTCAGAATGATTTTGTTGTGTATGACTAATACTTAGTCATACATTTTGGATCAGAATTGTGTAGTAAGTGGCTCCAGTAAGAACTGCAGGGCTCTTTGATGTAACAACTTTAGAAATGCTAAAGACTTTTTCATGCAGTGCATCTGACTTTTTTTCTGCAAATTCAGTACTCCCTTTGATTTCAGTCCTTCCAATGTTTCCTGTGTTTCTGGGTGCCCAGTAATTCTCTAATCTCACTGTACTGACCACTGTTTTATGCAGTGATATAAAAGAATCTTTTGCTGTCAAAGCAAAACTGTCCTTCTCCTTCAAGAGCTGCACATAAGGATACTGAAAATGTAGCTCCCATTMGAGTCACATGTGTACAGCCTTATTTCCCAGTGTCTCACTTCAGCTCTAACCTCCTGAAACCTGGGTTTCTCTCTCCATGTTTAGCAGAAGATGCTTCAGTTCATTTCCTCAAGAAATGGTAATGTGCAGGGTTCATACCAGTTGTTTTAAAAGCTTATATAGATATGTATGTATAGGAGGCTTAAAGGTGGGATTGTGTGCAGTTGTTAATCTCCATAGAAATATGCATTAAGCGTCGAGCCTAAGCACAGAGGTGAGGAGCAATGATCAGTAACTTAGCCTGGTGCCTAAGGGATGTGTGGCAGGAGGCTGGGCCGCGACTCCACCGTCTGTCACCAGATTTCCATGGGATGAATCTTACTCTACTCCARGTTCCTCTGAGATGTGCCTGTAAATCTGAAATTTATAGAGTTGAGTGTTTCTGGGGTGAATTACAAGCCTCTGCACCTGAAAAATAGGTTGGTGTTAACCCAGGCTCCTTCTGTATGTTTGAACCTCCTTGTTGCCTTTTTATAGCTGAGAAAGATCCTTTTCTCTTTGACTGCATGTTAGTTTTGCATGTTATTTACCATCCTGCTATTGTGCAGTCATAAATTAATAAAGCAAGGGCTTCGCATGCAGAAGAAGCTCTGCACTTTGGCTTTTTTTAATGTGATCGTTTTGGAGTCAGAAGAAAGGATGATGTTTATTAGATTATGTTTCTTTAAATCCCTTAAGATTCAGATTTTCAGCTCAGTCCCCACCAGACCTCTTTGTAGGTCACCTACGTGTGATACCCTGGTTGCACCCATGATTTGGAGATGTCTGTATTCAAGTGACCTAAATTGCATGGAGGAAGGGAGGGAAAGGGGGAGGGAAAAGGACTGGGGGATGGTGGGAACCAGTCTGTTTGAAAATTCAGTAAAATGCAGTTCTCCTTCCTGGAGAAATTAATTCAGAATCAGGCTGGTTTAATAAATTCCCAAAATATAAAGGAATAGATCAATTTAGGCAAGAAATGCTGTTCATGTAGCAGTTAAGATTGTGGACAGAAGTAAAAAAGCAGTTAGGGGTACGGTTGCAAAATATGGAGGTGAAAGAGGCTTTGCAGTGAGATGTCTGGCACTGTATGATCCAGTAAACGAACTTAAATTGGCTGCATTGATATAAAGTTTATATGAGAATGAAGGAATCTTCTGGAAGTGATGTTCCCATTAGCAAAGTGATATGCCTTTATTAACGTTATGCAGCTGCAATAATCTTAATGGAGCAATCTAGTGTTCTTCCCAAAGGAAGATCTTATCTCATTTATTAATTGTCTTTCTAGTAGTTATGAGTTCATCTGATCTTGGATAAGTGTGTGGGCTGAAAATTTTGATGCTGCAGATAAGGAGCGGGTTTAATACGGGATGTTGGTAGCTGTGTTCTCAGCAAGGGTTTGTACTGATTGACTTGTGTCTTGCTATGTATTTCCATCTGGCTTGACTACTGGCTGTGTAAATACTCACTTTGCATTGTAGCCTGAATTAGTCACCTGTTACTAGCGTGCAAAGCAAGTGTTGTCTTCTTTCAGATGCTGACAAGTGGCATTTAAATGTACCACTGTCAGGATACATGAGAGAGATTAGGCTGCTGTGCACATCTCTGATGCTTCTTCTGGCTAGAAAGTGAGGTAATAATTAACGGAGGAAGCGAAGCGGGTACAGTTGTAGAAAGCTCCCTCTTTGAACCTTGAGCAGGTGCTAATACTGACTGCAGTAATCAGATGTTTTTATCTGACCTGTACAATCTCGCTATGCCTTTTTTTTTTCTTTTTTTAGCAGAAGAGTGTAGTGGGAATAGGATTTCTCATTTCCCTCATGACACCTGGTTAGAAAACAAAACAACGCCTACCACCCCCAATTATATGGGAAACACAGGCTGTTCCATATGTTACACAGTGATTTTTAAGGGAAGCTTGTGGGGAAAAAAACTCAGATGCTTTGTTGGTGCAAGGTAGCACTTAGTAAAACCACAGTGGTTTCTTTTCAGTATGGAGATATCCTAGAGGGGACAGGCTGTGTTGCCTGGGGAGTGGTTTTGAGGAGGACTCCTCCTGTGCCTGTGCAAGTCATCTGCAGCCAAGACACGCTGGAGGGGTGAGTGGAGGACATCMACATCTTGTGCGTTGATAGATGGGCAGTCTCTCCTTGGTATGATTTCTCCCCTTATTGGGGTAAAGAGAGGTACCTTAGGGATGAAGTGACTTGAGAGGCATAGGACTGCAGGCTCTGAATCCCTCCCTGTCAGTTAGGGAAGTATTTTGGCTTTGAATCTTGATTTCCTCCCCCTGCCCACCCCCTAGTCTCAGCCCCCCTCCAGCAGGGGATTTGGATACTCATTGCAGAGGGCAGAATACCACCCAGTTAATTCTCTGGAGTATAGCTAGTGCACAGCCTCCTGCTGGGGAGCTGAATGTATGGCTTATGCCCTAAAGCAAAGTGTATAATGCTTAGAGAACAGAGTGCAATTTTTTCTTTTTTCTTTGCTGCTGGAATAAATTATCATGTCGGGGTGCCGTGGTTTGGACTTATCCCTAGACAGGCATCACCAGTAATGTGCATTTAGCAAATAATATTAAGTTGAAAAGGTGCCTCTCGCAAATTTTATGGGTTTGCAACAGATGGAAAATAACAGCATTTGAGGACTTCTAATATATTGTTTTTTCAAGATTAACCCCAATGATGCTTGTCTCTCTGCATCCTTCAGCATGGTCTTTGTAGGTCGTAGAATGCTGCAATTTAGCTGTATGGGTCTGTTAAATTTTCTAACTGAGCCTAATATGCAGCACACATGGGGTGAAAAAATTCAAGAGAAAAATAAAATGTCTCTGTCCCTAATATTCATTTATGTCTTTGTGAGCAAAGAATGCTACTCTTTGCATTTATTTATGTGCCTGACACAGTACGTGTAGGTCCAAGTACAATATTCAGTGTAAATGTAAGGTGTTCTCGAGTTGTGTTTATGACCTCCTCTGTCCGGTTGTTAACTTCCTCAAGAAGTTTTTGCCGGGCCAAAAGGTGATGTGAGATCCAAGGGAGATAGACCCAAACCTAGAGGAGTTGTAGGTCACGAGTAAAAGCATCTTCTCTTCTCCATAGACTTAGACTGCAGAACTCATGCCGCATAGCTAAAGAACAAGTGAAGCTAGGAAGTTAAACTTGAGGGACTGTTCCAGGGTGAAGGCTGACTAGTGCTTACAGCTCTGTAATGCTGCTGATGCTGTAGGAATTGTTACTTGTGGAGGAAAGCATTAGTGGGTTCAGGACGCTATTCTTTTGCCCAACTGAAGAAAGAAGAAATTGGTAGTCTGCAGAATAATAGTTTATTTCTTTTCTTAGACACACACAGGACGTTAAAGTTTCTGTAAGTATATTTATGGTGTTCCTCGGTGCTGTGAGGGCAGAGTATATAATCATCAGCATATAAAGAAAAAAGTAAATCTGAAACATCTTTAACTGTTAGGAGAAATGATGAGAAAGGCGTTCGTGCAGTTGATCCCCATCCATATAGTTGCCACGGGTAGAATTTGGACAGAAGCTGGCTTAAGTCCAGGTTGCAGCAGAATTAAGCACCTATCCCTCCACAGACAACTGCTTGTTAAAGAAGCAATGCTGTTGGCATTAATAGTTGAGCAGAAGTTCTATTTCTTTTGCTGACATTGCATGCAAACGTCCCCCCCCACCGAATTGGGTACCCCATGACAGAAGGAGTGATGTAGCTTACTTCACTTGGCAGCAAAATTGCATTAATCTCGAGCTTCCAAACTTTGTTTTATTTTTGTCCTGGAAATTCAAATTGTTTTTTTTCCTCCTTGTTTTCTTTATTTTAATGAGCCTGCCTTTATCCAGATTTTGAAGTATTTACAATGACAAACTGGAGCACCTCATGCAAAAAAGTTAAAGGGAAGGAGAAGTAGTAGAAAATTTTAAACTATCATATTTCTGCAAAGTGGCCTTTTGTGAAACTTACACTACCATTCTTGCAAGAAAAAGCTGTTAAGTTGCTTAAGAGGTTTCAGATTGGCTGGCTGATCAATATCAAGTATTAGTAATGCTGTATTATTAGCAAAGACTACACTATACACTCAGGCCTTATTACCATGATGTCCATTATTGATACTAACACTTGATCACATACAACAAATTATTTTGAAGTTATTTTTGATGAATGCTGCTCATATGTGTTCTATGGCTTGATCTTGCAAACCTTTACTCATGAGGGTAGTCAATTGTCTTCAAAGATTTGCAAGAATGGCCCATATGCAATGCAATCTCGATTATCCAAATGTCAGGGGAGACATTGAATAAGTTCATATAATCGACATTTTGAATAATGAGGAAATTTTCAGTGCAATTAATAGATGTCAGGGGACATGACCATCTTTCAGATGACAGGGAGTTTTCAGGAAATTTAGATTTTGATAGCTGAGTTCCTAATGACAGACTGAAATTGCAGAACATCTGAAACTTGCCTATATATTCCTTAATAGCCCTTCCTGTGGAATCAGCCAGAGTTCTATTTACTGTGGTATTGGCGTTGCGGGTCAAATTGTCACAAGCGTTTAGCTTAACATTGCAGTAACTCTACTATTAAGAGTTAGATTCCAGGAATGCAGTGTTAAATCAATATCGGAATTTTTTGAAGTAAAATATTATTTAGAAATACATCAGTGTCAACTTTGGAATATGGTTTTAAGAAAAAAAAAAAATCCCATAAAAACATGACAGTAAATAAAGTTTAAGGGAGGAAACTCCTGGAGGCAATGAAAGAGGAAGAGAGAAATCCAGACTCTTTTGTAYGAATGTGGAAATACCCGAGGGAGCATCAGTTTGTGTCAGAATGACTCTCTTTAAACTTGGAGTTGGTCAGTCAAAGAKAATCCAAAGCCAAAATTCCTGTTTTCTGACTCCTGTTCATCTCTGCGCAGCCAACAGAAGGTGCTGCGGTGGGAGGCACTAATTTCCTTCCTCCCCAGATGGCTGCACATGAGCACCCAGGGATGCATATGGCTCTGCTGGCTCCCTGGGCAGAGAGCACCGATGGTGTCTCTGATTGCCTGTCCTCAGGTCCGCACCGCCGCTGCGTAATCAGAGTTTATCTTTAGCAGCTCTAATGAGCAATACGGTCTTCGTAGCTTCTCAAATGCTGATAAACAGTAGAAGCAGAATTATGATGATCACAACTGATAGTATGCTGGGGGTGTTTGGGATTCTGTCCTGAATCAAAATACTAACGTTCGTAGGAAGCCGAAACCGATGCATCAATTTATTTCGGCACAGAGATGAGCAATCGCTTGTTTCCTAGGAAACATGGGGCTGTGCATATGCAGCTCCGAATGTGCGCCCTAATGTTTTCCTTCATGTTGATAGAGTAGAAAGTTTGTCCGATGAGATCCATTATGCTTAAAGCAGAAGGGAAAATAAATTTGGAAAGTTGCACTATTTAAAAAGAAGATAGCAGCAATACTGCCAAAGTCATAAGGAAAAGGCAGAAATAATTCAAGAAAATAAAGGAAGTGTCCTTTCTGTCTATCTAATCTAGGAATCTGGAGGTTTTTATAGTTGCAGAGCCGTCTGCTAAGTTTCATTTATTGTGCAACTTTACTACTTCACCATCATCAGCTCATTAATCTGCCTTTTTTAGGTCTACTTCTGAAATTCTGAACCTTTAAGCACCTGTCAAATAGCTGCCACTGTTTCTGAAACAGTAGGATGATGTAGTATAAAGGTTTTTATAGTAAGTCATTTTGCATGATATCAATGCTACTCAGCAAAAGCCTAGACATTCATAAGATGCTCACCTCAAGCTTGTCCTCAAACCACTTCCACCACACCCTGACTCTTTTATCTCTTCCTAGAAGAGTAAATAAAACATCATTTGTGGCAGTGTGTACTGTGTCTCAAAATGTGGCTTGGGCTGCATGGCAGCATTTGGTCCTCTTCTGATTTGAGCAGTGCGCTTGGGTGGCGATTGCCAAAAAGGACTGAGGATTATTAGCACAGATCACTGACCCCAGCAGGAGTCTTACCATTGACTCAAATGGCTGAGACTTGGACCGAGGTCAAGGACTTCGGATGTTGGATTTAGCTTTAATATGGTGTTTGCAGACCTGGCCATTCTGTTGTGACCTGCACGTGCATTGTTGAGATGAGCACAGGAAAAAAACCAAAAGAAAAGCATTAATACACTTTCTTGATGCGTAGAATTCCTCAGATCCGGTACCACATCCTTTAGAGGTGGTGAAATGACTCGTTCTTCATGTTCATTGTTAACAGCAACAAAAACAGGAGAACTAATCTAGCTGAAATGCAGAGGCCTGGCAGCTGTGTCTGGGTGCGTCTCAGRCTAATCCATACCTTTCCCTTTTGTGCCTTATTCTAACAGCAGGTGATCTCATGTGTTACCTGAAAATGCGCTTTGAATTCAAATTCTTGCTTCCCAGCCCCACTGGAGGTGAAGCAATCCATGAAGCCCYAGGAGCCGAATGAGCAGTGGCTGCCTCTGTGAGTAAATGCTGCTGGAAATAGGTATTAGCAGGTCTGAGGGACTCGAGTCCTCTCCTGCCAGATGGCTGCCAGGATGTCCCTACCCTGTGTGAAGCTTATGGATGCCTTTGTCGTTCCTGCCCTGAGGTTCCTTGATGTGTTTTTTTAGGCATTGATTTCATTTTGCCTGCTTTAGGTAAATCTCAGTAGCAGGGGATGATTCAGCTCAAGAATTGTTTTCTTTGGGGACTAATCATTCTGTCTTGATCTACGCTCCTAAATTTAGAGGTTAATCTCTGCAGGCTTCTTCTGGGGGAGGCTGAAGCTTCAACTCTGAAACCTCCTGTGAAAGGACTAACCCTAGGCATTTTGAATCACACTCTGTCTGAGTCTTTCTCTCTTGATTATGTATGGGACTAAGGAGACTGTATTTCTAATTTAGGCAGTTACAGATGAGGTACCACAAGATGGATGAGCTGATCTAATAGCCTGCTGATACTTCCTGGCCATGTGTTCCTGCTGTTTCTCTTGCTTCAGCTTGGGTGCTTGCGCTAAAATGGCAGGAAACTACCCCAGCAACAGAAACAGAGCCAAGGCAACCTGAGCCCTCCGGCTGGGATGAAGGTGGGGACCAGAAAYGATGGCAGAAGGAGGGTCGCCCTGTAGGGTGGGAACACTCAGCTGTGACTGGGTTCCTTGGTATCCTTCTTCTATCCTTTAACTGAGGGTCAAAATTGTCTCATCCTGTTACTGCTGTGACTTTCCTCAGTCCTTGTAACAGCAGCRGCACTGACATGCGGCGTTGCACTCCTGGCGCTGCAGAGGCCTCTAACTGTGCTGACTGACTAGGGGCCAAAAGGATTAGCCAGCAATGCTACTGAGATAGGAACGAGGATGCATCCCTCTTGCAGGAATGCGCTTGAGCTACTGAGGGAAGYGGCCAAAAATGTGTAATGGCCCTTTTCTAGGAGGAGACTCCTGGCCGCTGAGATGTCTTTCAGTGTGGGAGGTGCAATTAGATGTCCTGTTTGGCTAAGAGGAAGGGAAAGAGTCTTGTCTATCAAYAGATAACCTCTTACAATCATCTTGACAGTAGTTACTGTCAGTTAAAATCTAGTAGTACTTTTTTAGAGTTAATAAAACCAAAGCCCCTCAGTAAAGTGAGCTCTAAGATGTACTTCTTGTCTAAAATTTAGAAACAAAACCTCTGCAGCAGAAAGAATAGAGCTGCTGTTCTTATCTGTCATCTCCCTCCATTAACAATAATTAATAGTGGAACAGGTGGAAAGCTAGCGATCTTTGCTGAGAAGAAAATATCTTATGTTGGATAGAAACCTGCCTATTTTTTTCACAGCAGTGCTTTGACTCGGTAATTTCCACATCTGGAGCCTAAAGTGGCTGGCATGTTGAGGGAGTTGAGGCCAGCTATTGTCAAAGTGTCTGGAGTGGAGCCTCCAAGCAGCAGTGGAAGTGCTCTTCCTCCTAAGAAGTGCCTTAGTCTTTTCTGTTTGTGATGGAGGAATTGGAGGAACAAACTGCGAGGGGAAATGCATTTGAAACCAGACAGTGAGTAATGAAGTGATGGCCTCAGCCTTGAAGTCTGAAATAAGAATTCTAYGTTGGGCCGGAAAGTGAAAGTCTGAACTTTGCAATTAACATTTCAGACTTTATTGGAAGTCAGTGATTTTAGAGGTTAGCTTCTTGTGTGACCAAACTAGCACACGTGCGTATGGCTCGGCAGGGAATGAATTGTGCTATGGATTACTTCTGGGCTGTGCTGTTGGATTTTGACACATCCATCCAGTCCCATGCTGTGGAATGTGTGGACAAGGTTCAAGTTTGCACTGATGGAAACAGAAACCTCTTGCTGTACTGAGTTCAGTTTGTTTTCACATGTGGTGTGTTGTCTATCTGGTATGTCTGTTTTATTTATAGCTATATAAATAKATTTTTAAAAAAAAGCTAGTTGGCAATTTTCACATCAATATTGTGTTTTCAACAGAAAATGGCTTATTAGTCAGTAGAGGCTGCTGGCAAAGTTTTATCGTTTGGATCTAAAAATATTTGGGTTTAATGAAACATTGGGAAATGAAGACTTGGATTTGTGTTTTTTCCTGTAAAATTGTGAAGAACTTGATGCATCTGTTAACAAATCGGTTTTTGTTAAAAACATTTTGAGTGCAAGTATATCACAGCTGACTCGGACATTAAGTATGCATTATGTATGTGTTATATTTTGTCTGCTGAGACCTGGGAAAAGAACTTGTTTGTGTGTAGTAGGAAAACTAGATTTGCAAAGGCTGAGGTTTGTTGTTGCGGGTTTTTTTAGTTTTTTGTTGTCTAGGGATTAAAAAAAAAAAAACACCCTGGTAAATTTGCCAATATTTTCATTAGATCTGGCAGCTTTTCTTTGAAACTCTGAATTCCGAATGGYGTTCCGTTTGCTTAGAGAAAGCAGGGGGCCCACTTCACAGTGTTTGCTCTGAGGTTGGTGCACTGACAGGCAGGCATTTGTCCACATTTTTTTTTATTATTAACTAGAATAAGCAGTTTAATAACTAGGATTAAACCATCAGATCATGACAGAGTAGCATTAGCTGCAGGAACCAAGTTGGAAAGGATTCCAGATGTGATTAGATGAATACCTGCCCTTTAGGGGAAACAGTTAAGTGGGCCTCCGTTTTTATTGGTAAGGTAAATGTTTCTTGGGCCATGCTAGGCAGGTATCCCAGGTTTGCATTTTCACAAAGATGTTGCAAATCCCTAGTGCCAAAGAATAGACTGTATTCTAKACTTGAGCCAAAATTGTCTCCCTGATGAAAATCAATGATTTTGCCAGAACACTGAGATTCTGCTATTGCTTTGAATTATTTACATTTTTGTTAGAAATGCAAAGGTGCGTTTACAGCATGCTAGTAGATGAATATTTCCTTTGGGGGGARGTAGAAGGGGGAGAGTGGGGAAAAGTTGTGATAAGAGACTTCTGCTGAAGGGGAGAGTTTCTCCTYCCACTGAAACAAATAGCAAACTTCTTGGTTTCGGTGGGATTAAAAATTATCATGAAATTATATGTTCCSTCATCCGATGTAAGTAAAGAGATGTTTAAGTATGTTTTACATGATTGAGTTTCTAGTGTGTTCACATGCAGATATGTATTCAGGGCTATGAGACTATTACAAATCAGAAGTAGAAAAATGATTTTTGGATAAAATTATCTGTTTTCTATCAATCTGTTTAGAGATGAAAATAATGCAAAAACCTTCTTGTTAGACTACGTAAGTTCATTCTGTAGGAGTTAGGAGCTGGCAAATTCTGTCTTGCTGCTTCAGGATGAATGCTGAGAATGAGTTTTTCTCYGTTATTAACCACTTTGGGCCATCTTTGCAAAAGTATCTAGGTGCCAGAATAACTGTGTAAATCTGGCCCTGGAGCACTGCAATACACTTCCCCCCAAACATTACATTGCAATACTGTTCCAGTCTCTGTGATGGGAGATGTATTGCACAAAAAGACCTCACAAATCTATCTGTAAACAGCTCTACTGTCTGCCTAGTTGCTGTATAAGAAAAATGAAATGRACTTAAGGCACCAGGTTAATATTGGTGAAGAAATAAAATGTCAAGTTAGAGTATRTGATTGTCTTAAAACCTTTCTTCCCTGATCGGTCTTGAGCACTTAGGCTAATAGTGCAAATGTGCTTAAAGATCTTCTAAGGCAGAACACAAGCGTAAGGCTTTGAGGGAGTAATTGTAAAGGTGACTCTTGTGTTCAGGTAAGTTCAAATAAGTCCAGAAATTATAAAAACTGACAACTTGCACCTTTTCATTTCAGTATATATTTGCTCTACCCCACTTAATTGAAAGTTGGTGTAACTTAGTCTAAGGAACCTGGAYGATCACACAGAGGAGGACAGAGAATGGTGAAAGTTGTAGTAGTTTCAGTCTAACCTTATTTCTGTGAATACCTTTTTCTGCTCRCTCTTCTGGCAGCTTGCTGTGTAAAAGGCTGAGCCTTCATTTCCTTTTCCCTGTGATGCAGGGGACTGTTTCAGGTGATTGTAGAACCACTTGGTGAAACTCACAGGCTCCACAGTATGGTACTGTATGAAGATGTTCTTCCCTCAGAGAAGTGTGTAGTCCTGAAAGAGTCTGAGGAAGAAATCCTGCAAAATACTGGGATTTACAAGTTTCTCTTAATAGGTCTGGCCTGCACTACAGTTTGTCTGCATTTGTTGCAAGTTCTGCACCTATCTGTGCCCTGGTCCAAAGCTTGCTGAAGTCAGCCTTTGTATGAACCTTGATGGGCTTTTGATTAGTGCTCTTAGAAAATTTATTTTGGCTTCTGTTATTGAGAGATTTGCATGGCTGACATGAAATTAAACCAGGACACAGAAAGCGCTTTATTTCCATCACCTGCAAGGGAAATAATGTCGATGTTTTYTGAACTTCTGAACACTTATTTCTGAAATCCTTCCCCGCTACACAGCGGAGTGTCTGGCTGTTGTTCCTAACTAGGAGTAACGCTCCTCTAGTATAATGCACAAGATCATCTTAGTTAGGAGGATGGAGGAGGTTTGCTCRTTGGAGATGACAAAAAAGTGGGTGTGGGTCAGAAGGAGAGGGCTGTCTCGGCAGACAATAGGTGTTAAGTAAACTACAAAGGAAGCMAGGTGTAGCGATATTCACCTTGACCGACTTCCAAAGCATCCATGGCCCTTTTGGCAGTGGGGCTTTCCCTGAGAAATCCCCTCTCTGTGGTTTTCAAAAAATGTACCCATTGCCGCCACAAGTTCTCTGGGAGCGTTTCAACAACACACTGGGTATTTCGGAGCTGGGCCAGGTTTAGGTAAAAACTTGAGGGGTCGCCACAAGTTGCAAGAGAGTATTTTTACAGGGGGAGCAGTCGTCGACTTGAGGTTGAAAGAACTGCCGCAGAGCGAAACAAAATCTCTCAAGGGGAGGTCTGACAGCCTTCTGTTTGGACCTCATAGAGTGCTTTCTGTTGCAAATGAAGGGCAGCCTCGTTTGAAGGCCCAAAGGTGAAATGAACTTGGAAAGAAGTGGTACAAGGTACAGATAATTCATTTGTAGTTTGCTTTTTTTACCTACTTGTTCTTCACTAAAGTATTTCAGTCTTCTCCTGAGTGCCCCTAGGCCTTGCAGAAGACTAAGTGGCTCTGATAGAAAGTGAGATCATGACAGTARTGAGGTAATCCTTCTTTTCCTGTCTTTCTCTGTATTTCTAGTGCTTCCAAAACAAATATTTAGGTTAAAAAAGGCAAACAAAAAACCCCATCCCAGGCCCATAGGTGAGGTAGTCTTTCATATTTTTATTACTGCTTTAGTAACAGTTTTCCCCACACCTGTGGCTTTAATGAGGCTTGAAAAAAATGTAGGAATACATCAATATGCTTCTTGGGCTGAATAAAAGCATTTTGTTTTTTTTCAAGTTGGTCTGGAGCTTGTTGCAGTTGATGAGCCCTTCCAGTGGGCTTTGGATCAGGCTCCGAGTTTCTTAATTTTGGAGGGTGCAGGGAGAGGGAATGCAAATGCATGTGGGTGCTTCAGAGTTGACTTTTAGAGAGGCTTTTGCAAAAGCAAGCTGCATTAGACTCTTCCACAGGGATGTGCTTTTGCTCCCCACTTTACTGTAAATTCACGGTAGGAGCAGCTGTGAAGGAAACACAGCAGGGAAAACCCAAGTGCAGGAGCGTCTTTGACCTCTTCTGCTGCTTTGTAACCCCCCCTCCCTTTGCCCCCTGAGACATGCACGCTTCCTGGGGTGATGGATGGCTGAGAGCAAGAGGGGCTTTAGCATGGCTGGTGTGATACTTTTACTTGGGAAGTTGCTTGAAACCGGGAGAAGTCAAACTGATGATGATTTTAAAAAAGAAACTAAAGTCCCCAAACATGAAAATTTCAGCTTTTTAATTAATTGAAGTTATTTCACCTSTTCTTTTATTTTTGACTGTACCTTCTTTGGATGCTTGGAAAAAATGAAGGAACAGCCTTTTTCTTCTTGTATATGTCCTGAATTTACATTATATAAGCAGCTGCTTATAATAATTGATAAAGATAAATCRGTCAACCTGTGGTAATTTAAAAACAAAAGTAAAAAAAGTGAAAAGGCATTCCTTATTTTAATGTCTTTGTCCTTAAAGTCTTAGGTATGATTTTTTTTTCCTCCAACTGAGATCAATATGGATGCTTTTGTCTTAAAACAGAGACCCAAGTACCAAATTGTTGAACAGATTTCTCCTTTGAAAATGCCACTGTCACTTGAAAATGCCATGTGTACAATGCAGCTGTCTGACTTCTCAGGATTACAAAGAAACAAGACCACATGAAGCCTATAAACAAGCTTGTAACTCGATGTGTAAAATTTCAATGTTTATTTCAAATGTTTTGAGACTCTCCTTTGCTGTAAAGTAGTGTGTTTGCTTGCAAAAACTCCCACCCTTCAAGTGATCATATTGAATTTTGTAGCTTTTGTCATCACTTCTGTTCACACACTCTTCCACAAGTCTGAATAATGCAGTATGTTTTCAGTGTCAAGCTTGTTCCTGCTTTTTAGTCTTTAATCTACTTTTTTCCCTACCACACAGTTATATTTTGGGTTTTTTTCACCTCTTTTTAATCCTTCCTACCAAGGTTTTTTTGTTGTTTTTTTTAACCATCTCCTCCTCAGATGTGGGCTTCCGAGTTTCCCGTTCTGAACTGCCACTGAGACCCATGCTTTTAACACGTTCTTGTTATCATTAAAACAATCCTTCATGGCTAATTCAGCAAAGGGGGGGAAGTGACCGGCTGCTGTTGGTGTTGATGAATATGATGACTATATCAGTTTGTCATCTGGCATTACCATTGTCCTCTTCTTCAGCTGGTGTTCATTTGAGTTTATGATCTTACAGAAGTATCAATATGTGGTGCTTTTATTCAAGTTTGGCCAAAAAGAGATCTTTCAATAGAATAATAAATCTTCTTTGTTTCAGCTCTGTGTATATTGCAACACCAGCTTGTGATACTGTGATGAAAATTCTGTAGTCCAAACAGATTTGGTTCAGATCAGTGGTTGCATAGCAAATCTCCAAGGAATATTTATGAACAGATGACACCCTTACCAGAACCAGATCGGCACATGAGAAGGCCTTTTGCTCCTGGAGGTGCTGTTTTCATAGAGTGAGATGTAGATGCATTTAACACTCATATCCTCTAGTCAGGAGGAGTTAGGATTTCMGAGGATCTGAGCCTTGGTCACTGCATTTCCCAAAGAACATAGCACAGTACCTGCATCCTCTCTTTAAACTGGAGTTGACCTTCCAGCTTCAGCTGGAGTGGTGTTGAGAGGCATTAGACAGCTGCTATGTTGCAAACCAGAGCTGGCTGCCCTTTTCAATAATCTTGGCAATTTAGCCCAGGGCTTTCAGAGGGAAAGTGCAAAGGATAGTCCTCAGTGTAGCACAAGAAATGATCAGCTGGATCTTGTTATCATTAATAGAAATTTTTTTTCTCTTTTAGGTCTTAAATGCCCTTGCTGGAAGAGGAAACTTTGAAAACTACAATCTTCCTGGCTTCTTGAATTTTCCAATTGTTGCTGCTGGCAAGACAGACAGAGTAGGACCCTGCTCCAAGCTGACCAGTGCTAACTCTGGAAAGGTGTGTTTGCCATTTTTGGTATGTTCAACATATCCTTAGCCTGGCAATGGCCTTGTGGATGCAGTGGAGAAGCAAAGAATAAGTACTGCTGTGCAAGATGACGAGATGCTGCAGGGCATCTTCGCGGGCCTTACGGTAGGCATTTGAATGTAAGTACGTACATTGCTGGGCTCTGTGTGGCCGAAGCAGTTTGGGAGAGGTTCACATGTGTGGCAATTCAGAGTGTCGTTATATACTTAGCTGCCAGCCTTGGTGCTTGTTGGCGTATAAAACCAGGCCCTCTGCATAATCCATGAAGTCCCAAATCGCCCAGGATAGAAGACCTCAAGGATGTATAACGTGCAGCTTTTCAGTGAGTTTGGCTCAGCCGCACGTACCTTTGTAGATTATCTCCGGAAAGATACTCAGTCATCAGCAAACTTAACTTCTGCACTTGCCTGTGCCCTTTTGTTGCTGCCTGCAAGTGAGAAGGGCTTGTAGGGTGACCACTGCTATTCACCTGGCTTTGCGGCACTGATGAGAACCAGAAGGGGCACTCTGAGCATGCTACAGCTATGCATTGCTTCATTTTCTTCTTGCACAAGTTAAAACTGGTCTTTGCTTTGATCAGAATTCCAGTGAGGGGACAAAATAAACGATGTTGGACGTGTGCGGGGCTTTCTTTTTAAGTCTGTGTAAGTGCAGCGAGCATTAATTGCTTACAAAAGTGTTTTCCTTCACAGTGGGAAACAAATTTTTTTATTAATGGCTTCTCTGCTTTCGAATGGAGAGTAAAAAAAGGACTTGGAGGAGGACAGAGGTGTGGCATCACCGAGAGATCTGTAATATGCAAGCAGGGTGCATGGCTGGTAACTGTTGCCTCTCACAGTTGAGAATGCTCATCTCATCACATGTGCCAAGCAAAATACAACGGAGCATCTGTCTGGACCATGCTTTTCTGGGGTGGAAGAGGAGAAAGGCTGGTGGCTTGAGCATGGCCAGTCCTAGTCCAGGTACAGCCCTGGGAGAATTGGGGTGAGGGGGCTGAGACTGCAAGAGGTGTTTTCTGGCTGCCGTCAAAGGGTCTCTGCTTGTGTCAGTGCCTGTCCAGTCTTGTGAAGGTGAAAAAAAAATATTCAACCATTTCTTCATGAAACTAAGGAAAAGCAGCAGGCTGCTGGGCTGTGCAACGTATCTCAAATGAAACAGTAAGCTAAAATCAGCTTCCAGAAGAAGGAAAATAAAAGGCACATAGCTAAGGCATTGCAGAACCTACTTAGTTCCTACTTATATTGCGCTGAGCAATGGTAGCTCTTCTCTGACCTTGTACATATCCATATTCTTCCAAGACAAATAAAACGTGGAAGGGTGACACAAGGTTGAGAGTTTTTGTGGTCAAAAGCTTTTCATGGGGTATATTAGAATGTGAATTTATGAGCCTGTCAAGTATTTTGATACCCAGTTACACGGAGTATCTACTCTTGTGTACTGCCAATTGTCTTTTGTTTTGTAAGTGTGAGGAAACCTAGGGCAAATATCCGTGAGGTCAGAGCATACATACAGGCAGGTTTGCAGCTTACCTCATCTAGTGGTAACTCATATACTTTTTATACTGAAATATGAAATAGATTCTTTCTAGCTAAAAGGTGCAGATAGAAATGAAAAACTTGTAATTCATCAGCTTTCAGCAAAGTTGAGTAATTACAGCGTAAACAGGTGAAATACCAAATGTGACTTCACTTTTTGTTTATAATTCTAAAGAGTTTACACACTTTCAAGAAAGATTTACATGAAGAACACAAATAAATGGAGTGAGTCTATGATTAATGTTTTTAAAATAGTAAATGCTTCCCATTTGTAACATTCTTGAAATAGGTTGGCCATGTAGGCCTCTCTTTCTTCCTGCTTTACAAGGCTGTCTGTGTTTTGTTTATTTACCATACAAATTTATGTTCAATGCCTCCTTTTCTGTTTAATCCACAGGAGAATTTTGGTCACTGGCAAGATCATTAAACTGTATTAATATATGTTTAATTAAATCTTTATAACAAAATATATATGATAAATTACTGTATGTGTAATTAAAAGCAATGAACAAGTTGAGTAATGACAAAGCAGGAGAATGAAATTACATTGTGTGAGTGACATCAAACGTAATGTTAAGAAAAGAACCCGCATAGGCACACAATTTCACTTTTTCCAAGATGCTGCAGGCCACAATTAACACTGCAGCAGATCCATCCTATGATCAGGAATGTTTACTACTGCTTAATATTGTCTGCTTACTATTGTCCTCATCTGTTGCTGCTCATCTTGTACTATGTCCAGAGTAGTGGAAAAAATGTTATTTCTACCTGTTGGTGTTTCTGCAGGTTTTAATCCTGACAGAGATGCAGTGGCTGTAAGGAACTGGCAGCAAGGCAGCCCCAGCGGTAGGTCCTGGGAAAAGTTGCTTTCTGAGAAATAAGGAGTCTGTAGAAGAGAAGTAGTTGTTCTCAGTGCATTTGCCAGTGACCACACCATAAAAACCTTCATGCTTTGCACAAAGTGATGGTTTCGGCAGTGTAACTAAATCCTGGTTCTGCAGAGGACAAAAGCCCCACCTGTGTGTTAAGCAAGTGCTTCAGTGCTTCCCTGAGTGTGGGCCCACAGACAGGAATGTAGAATAGCCTG
This sequence comes from Oceanodroma leucorhoa, assembly GCA_030449065.1. NCBI lineage: Eukaryota > Metazoa > Chordata > Aves > Procellariiformes > Oceanodroma > Oceanodroma leucorhoa. Next base: position 1,359,024 of record JASVER010000152.1, on the reverse strand, counting down.
TCCAGTTTGAACACACAACAGGAGCTCATCTTGTGGCTGTTTCAACTAGGGCAGTGGAAATTGGTCAAGTCTGTGTTGACCAAACTGGAATTGGTTAAATGCAGGTAAATGCAGTGGCYGAAGAACATTTTTAAATACAGTAAGTAAGTAAATCAAGTTTGAAGGAAGAGAACCTTTCTAGCAAAGTTCAGTAGCACCAATACAGTGGTCGCCATTTTAGGCTAGTTGAGGCTTGTTCAGAATGGCTATATCCGGATAAAACTTTTAATGTGAAACTTTTGGGGGATCTAAAATATGCAAATGCAAACTTGGTTACACTCTGGGTCACAGATCAATATTCCAGTGTTCTCACTGCAAAATGAAAAGTCCCAAGATTTTGAGTACCAGCTTGATATCCTTAGTGAAGTGCTTCTAACTGTTTGAAATCATATTTTGTTTCAGAATGTTAAATTAAAGTAGCTCAGGAAGAAGCAGTTCAGTATTGTAGGAATCCTATTTTAATAAACTGGGAATGACAACAGTGGTCTTGATTCATTCAGACAAACAAGATTAGGAATTTCTTCAAACAGAAAGTGCATGTTCGAAATGAGTGAACATTTGCTTTACGTATCTCTAGTTAGGAGCATCCTGCACTAAGTGTAGGTCAACACAGGCTTAGACACTTAGTTCTACTGTACCGTTCTTAATTCTAATTTTTTTTGAAATGCAAAAGAACAAAAAAAGGGTCATAATTGCTGCTGGCACTGTGGTGGGATCTCTGTCCTGTCTCTGCCTCGAGAGAGGTTTGTGTCTGGGAAGTTCATGTTGTTACTATATGCCTCAGTTTTCCTCACTTGTAAAGGAAATGATGATATTGAAATGTGTTGGTAGCAAGGGAGAGGGAAGCTCAGCATGCGAGATGGCTATTATAATTATACAGTAGTCAGCTTTAGTACCAGTTCAAATGCTGCATCTGAATGACATAATATTACGGAGGTTGTTACGTTAGAGAYTGTAATTTATATAGTGAAATTAGGTGGGTTTGATTCTATGACKCAATCTCAACAAGTCTGCGTGGGGAAAAAGAAAGTGTCTTAAGATAATGATTGGCATGATTCAGAGCTCTGAATCCCTGTTGAGGTGAGAGTGTTTCAATCTGGCACAAARAGAGGCTTCTACTCCAGTCTTCCTGTGACGGCTCTTGCCCAAATCCTTCATCATTCAGATGCAAAACCTTAGAACTAACCCCTTCCAGATCTAGGTGGTGTTATTTGACTCTCATACATTTCCCCCCCACTCCCACAAAGTTCATGGTGTTCAGATTGAGTCTTGGATTCATTTTACTATGGAGAGGTGCAAGCTATAAAGCCCAGATTAAGGGGCTTGAAATGTCTTTCAGAGCTGTGCTGTATTTGGCAATTTGTGTTCCTTTGGGGTTGACAGAATTTTTTTGGCAGTTAAGTTTTCACTCCCTGAGTTTTGCTCTGAGATTCAGGTTCAAATAAATCTGAAATGTGGAGCACAATTCAGTCCAAGTGAGTGAGTTTCCCATGGTTTCTGTCTGAAACAATAAATCCTTCCTCAGAGAGAGAAGGGCAAACCTCCACCTTGGTTCATCCAGAAGATTTGCAGATGCTTCTATAAACCTGGATTTAATTTGGGTTTTCTAAGAAAGCCCTTTCCTATTTCTTCAACTGCTGTTTCAACTCCAGCGTATAACCCTGGCTCTGTCAGAGTTAACAGGAGTTTTTCCACTCCCATTTGCAGCAAAGGCAGGATTTCCCACCCTGAAGTTGTGCCTGTTTCTGTTTATTGCCCTCRCAGGCCAAATACTGAGTTAGTAAGTATACTTGGTGAAACATCTATTGATTTCAAAGCTGAATTTCAAAACCTCAGGATTTCATGCTATTCCCCTTAACTCTATTAGAATTGGAAGCATATTAGCTATCCAATGTACTAATGACCCAGTAGATGACAAAATTCAATTGAGGAAGTGTAGCTCACTGAGGACATATACATTCCTGGATCTTTTTTCTGCATTTTTAACGCAGACTCTTCATCTGCCTTGAAAAATTCACATGCCCACTTCCCCGGCACTCATTGTACCATCTGTACACACAGCACATAGTGTACCTCCTGATTTTAAAAAACAGTATTGTTCTGCTTTCCAACCCRCAGCCTGCTGTACCACGTAAACTGGAGCAAAAAAATGTCTGTCTAATCGATCCTTATTTAATAAACAGTGTTATCAGTGCCTTTGAGACAGCTGTACGGTGTATGACATGGGGACATCAGGACATTTGCTGGCTTGCGTTAATTGACATGGCAATGTTGTTTTTTGGCCTGGCACACCAGATTGAAAATTGAATTTACAAAATCAAACTGTAGTTATCTACATTCCTTGATGTCCTCCCAGGTGAGCTACTGGGCTTCATGCTAATAACTTCTAAAGCAAGCAAACTTTAGCTAATTATGTGCTAGTTTATTCTCCCTTGCTAAATTTTGGCAGGTTGCTTCTGTAAATTATGAAAAATAAATGTGAAATATGCAGATGTCTTTTGTTTGAAGCAGATGTTTGGTCCGCCTTGCCAGAATCTAATCAGCTGTTTCCCCGGAGTTTTTTTCTCCCCCCCCCCCCAATATTGTCCAAGAGCTTTATGAAAACACGAAGGGTTGGGGGAGCATAGAACAATAGGACATTGCTTTATTTTCCAGCTACCAGATTTCAAGGTAACTCAAGGTAGATTTTTAGGCTGTTGTCGTCTCTGGCTAAAACCACAGCAGATAATGGCAGAGGGCCCATAAGGCACAATATTGTCTGAGGACAGGCAGAATGCAAATGCGGCCTTGCCTGTAGCGGGGGAGGTGGTGGCGAGTTGGGAGGGAGCCAGCAAAAGCCGGCTTTGAAGTCCTGATGGTACTGTGTGGCCGAGACCCGCAACTTGTGYGCTTCCCCCATGGGGAGCCTCACAGATGGGGGAGCTACGGATCTCCAGGAGCACAGTGCAGCTGTGTTAAAGGCGAGGCGGGTGGCRGGATCTGTTTTCCTTCCCTGTTGCCCCAAATCACCCCCCTCCGTGCCCTGTTGCCTACAGCACGGCATGGAAGGAGGTTGAATTAGCTGGTGTTGCACCCTGCGCTGCCCGGCTGGCCTAGATGGAGCCTAGCAGGGGTGTTGCAGTACTCTGTTGCCATCTCATCCACCACTACCCTGCAGCACAGGGTCTGAATCTGCCCTTAGGGGTACTGACTGTTTGCTGTAGCCTCCTGGTTATAAGAGCTTCTGAAAATGAAGCCCTCTCCAGAAGAGTCTGATCCACACTGTACCTCATACTTTGCTCCTGGCCTGCTGTGTAGCATGACTTCCAATCCACAACTATGCTGACGTAGCAGCTGTGCCTCCCTTGCTGTTGCTCTACCCTCCCAAGAAGCATTTCTGTCTCAACAGCAGCAGTTACTACGGTTAGAAACCAACATGAAGTGCAGAAAAGGGTCCAGATGACGATCCCTCGAACCTTGAGGACCATCCTCCCTGCCATTACAGCTCCAGCAGGCTCATCAGAAGTTCAGTAATAAGAATAGTAATTATTTTTTTAGTACAGTGCTCAGCACCTGCTTTGCACTTTCCATTTAAGGCTTTCGCAGCACTTGATTGTGCATGRATTTAAAGTTCCAGCACTCCTACAGGGTAAGTAGTTATTATCCCCACTTTGCTTACAGGCAAACAGACACAGAAATAGGCTAAATGATTCTTTTCAAAAGGAGAAAAGATGAGTTTTGTGTTTAAAAGACTTTACTGGGGGTTGGTATCCTGGTTTTGTTAGTCCATGTCACAGCCTTCTACTGGAAGCATTTTTCCAGCTACCGTCAGGACTCCTCTTGTGGGTCAGCAGAGAGGGAGGTATTCCTGCTACACAGTGTTGGGATTTGGCTCTGTACATTCAGAGCATTTCATTTTTGGGTGGATCTGCTGATCGCTTCCAGAACCTGTGCTCTTACATTAGGCGCTTGAAGCGGAATGGCGAACGGCTGCCTGCATTGGTAACAACTGAGCATCTCTAGGAACCAAGAGATGTAGGGCAGTGGGCAACTTCTGAGTGATAAGTGCTTCAGTACTATGGTACTACTTATTTCTTATCATGGCTGAAGCACAAATCAAGAGCCCGTTGTGATAGGTGCTTTGGAAGCGATTAAAATGAATAGTCCTTGCCCCAGGGACACAGGTCTTGAGACTGTGGCAAGATGCTCTTTACTTGTAAATAGATTGCTAGAGGGAAGGATAATTCAGCAGTCTTAAGACTGCTAGGGAATCTTTTTACAGTAAAACTGAAGGGGGTAAAAGAACCATTGCCAATTTTTTTTTAGCCTCTTTACATTTAGGGTTGAAAGAATCCATTTTTGGTCCTTACGAAAGCATTTGTTTAATCTGACCATATCATCAAGGAGTATTATTTTTTAAAAAAAATGAATCCTTGTAAGGCAGTATGAATATATAGCCCTTTGATTATTAAAAAAAAAAATTGTACAAATCAAAATAAATTTGCCTGAGCAATTTAAAATAATTAACCTTTGACAAACCTCCCTCTCTGGTAATGGAATAGTAACTATATGAATAAAAGATAAGTCGTGACATTCAGTGAATTACAATATTCCTCCCATAAATTACAGGATAAGATAGCAATATAATCTACATTTTTATAACCGTAAAACGTCCTGAACAGCAGTCCCCTGTACTCTTCAGGTTAATTTTTTCTATTTCTTTGAGGACGTATGCGACGCCTTTGGTATGAAAAGCTTCCCAAGTGATGTTAAGTTTCCGCAGCGTCCCCAAAGGCTGTGACCCAGGCCTTCCTTCCCTGCTCTGAAGGGGAGTCTTTGCCTTAACGGGAAACCCGTGCTACAAAGGGATTCTCCTGAACGGTAACAGTAAGTGCAAATTATGATCCTGGGAGTCTCCTGCTATATAACCAAGTACAATGCCAATAAACCAGGGGTGTAAACCACATGAGCATATGGACAAAATATGGTCTGAATGGCATGATTATGTTTCTCAGGCCATAATGAATTCATCCCAAGGTGCAACTGTACATCTGTTGTTATAGTGTTCATGATAGCAAACACTACAGTTAAGGTTGCAGTTTAACTCAAATTATAGCCACCTGTTTCCGTTCACTAACAACTTTCTTAAAAATGATTCCTTCTGGACTGATTCGCATCAGTCCTAAAATGGTCATTCACTTACATATTTATTTGGGGGAAAATCTGTTTGATTTATAGAGTAGGCAAGCCRAAAGACTTCTGTCACCCCCCCATCCCCTTGTGATTCTCACCAATGTATTTTCCTTAAAAATAAATCAAACCCTCTGGCTTTTAAGGGACTGATCCAACTCACATTGACTTTTTTTTTYTGGGTGAATACCGTATTTTTCGGTATTCAGAATTTCGGTATTCAGGCACAGAAAGTCACATCTTTCTGTGACTCACTTTGTGGCTGCTGGCATGGAGTAATACTATGTAGAAACAGATCTGAATACTGCACATGAAGCTTTAGCTGCTTATAAGTTAGGAGTCTTGTCGAGACTAGTTTTCTAATATCTGTTCTCATTGTGTAGTTGATAAGTGTTGATTGCGTGCCATACCATCTTTCTTTAGCTGGGATAAATCCAAACCACTGTCTTTACAGACTGGAGAGGACGGGTAGGATGCTTGACAGTTGATACCAAGGAAGATAAATTTCTTTCCAGAAAGTTTGCCACCCCTCTGGGAGGGATGAGGTACCAAAGAGACTATCAGCTGTTATCAAAACTTTAAAAATGGCAAAAGAGGAAAATCTAATTTCAGGTCTACAAACATCATGTTCTCTTTCAGTGACTGTCTTAAACAATTTTAAYGCAAAAGTCAACTTTGCAAATGTAAATTCCAAGTTAAGGTATACAAATGTTAAAGGGGAGTCTGCTACTGATCCTTAAACAGCGATGCATGTCAGTGATACATATAACATTTTGAAGTGCAAATGAGTCTGAATGTGATAGATTGCCAATAAACGATGTTTCTGGAGCAACTTCATTTCTTAGCAAGAGTCCATAGTGCATCTGTTATTGAATGCCCTCTGTCGTGCTTTCATCTGAGGGGCATAAACACATGACTGGGATTTCGGGTTTGGTTTTGATAGGGCGGTRTAGAGAGCATTGGGCTGTTTGGTGTGCCGTTGTATTGGGTTTCATTGCGAGGCCCCTCCTGACAGCTGTCCAAGTGCAGGAGGGAGATTACATGGTGGTTCTTGAAAAGCTAACTCGCCACGTCATGGTCAGCTCYTTCTGAGGGGCAAATGTTGATCCCAGCATGGAGCCTGAAGAGCCAAGTTAGACTCCAGGTTAATCCACAAAGGTTGGTAAGAAAAAAAATCTGTCCCTTGAGACTTCAGAGCATTATTGCTCCATTTCTCTTGACTGCATGTTGCGTTCATTTCCAGAGTAGCAGGAGGCAAAGTACATTGGAGTGCAACAGAAAAGTCACAGAAGAGAGTTTCTCTGTCCCTTTCTGCTACTTAAGTGGTCCCACTCAGTAAGGACGGAGGAGTTCTCCAGTGCATGCAGGGTGCCTCTTCCTTTAGTAATAGCATTGTTCAGCTTTTGTAGACACAGAATCCAAAATACAGCTTGCAAAGGATACTCATGCCCTTATCCTTTCTTAATAAGTGGGAAGCTCAGAAGGGACTTGTCTGCAACTTTACAGACTTGGGATTGGAACTGAGATCCCAACCCTGAGCTAACCCCCGGGGCTCTCCTTCTTCTGTGTACTGGCTCTGCTGCCTTCAAGGCTCTCCCTGCCTGTGAAGGTGAGAGCATTAATGGGCTGTAGTGCGACAGCTCTGCAAAACCTCTGCTGAGTGCACAAAAACTATTCCATTCGGCTAAGTGACACCACTGTCACGCGTTCATTGTTACAAGCAGGGTCAGCTTGTGGTAGAAATTGTTGGAAACCATAACAAAAGACTGTGTTTTGTGGGGTTTTAAAAAAAWTTCTATAAGTTGCTGCTTGAAATTAGGACTTGTGCAGCCTTTTTGTTCATTTGCTATCCTGTCAGCATATTTTCTACCAAGCTCCTCTTCTCTTGGGTGGGACAGAGGAAGATGCTGGCAAGATGGGCAGATGGATGGCAAGCTGCCACTCAGCCTGGAGCTTGCAGTCCACATCTACCTAGACCCAGAGGGCTAAGCGTGGCACGATTYGGAGCCTAAAAGAGGAAGTGAACTTTCAGGGACTCATTTCTAATAACTCTTTTCCTTACTTTTGTTACAAGGTGCCTTAGTTAAAGCTTGTATTATCACAGTTATAAAGATGCATTGATGTAATTATGTAGTAATTGCAGTAAATTATCAAGATGAAATCATTAAGGCAGCTTTTTGTGTTATTGCTGCTTAAGTTAGATGTCTTTTTTTTTTTTTTTTTAATATTTGGAGAAGAAGAAAAGAGGAATCCTCTTGCAGCTTCAGTATTGCTAAAAATAAAGGAAGATTGTGCTCTTCTGCTGCTGCTTACTGACACTGTCAAGAATAATGTGAGTGAAATAGAACCAAAGCAGAGAAAAGTGTGTTCTTCCCTGAGCTCTAACTGGGTAGCATTATAGCTCATTTTATCAGGCTCTCATTCATGAAATGGCCTTTTTTTCTTGAACTTGCAGGYAGAGGAAATGGCTTACTTCACAGAATAAAGATATTTTTATGCTTACTATTTAGCCATTTGCAGGGAAAATGTTATTTACATAGATGAATTCATGGGGGGAGGGAACATGAAATCGACCATTCGCTTTTCTTTCCTTATGGCAATCCTGTGTGGCTATTCTTGTTTTCTATTAGTGATGTAAGAGGAAAGAAGGGGAAATATTACTTCAGTCTGTCCCTCTTAATAGGCTTTTTTCATAGGCACAGAGTCCAGGTAGTCTGCTGGTGGCAATGATATATTTGATTTCCAAGATTTGGTGTATAGCAAAATATTAATAATGATGCAACTTCTGTGTTACTTCATTCTTGTTTATTCTTTTGTGCATATTTGTCTATGTTTTCAAAGCAAAACTTAGTGGTGGCTCACTCAGGGGATTGGTAATTGGATATAGAGCCTTTCACCTCTAGGTCAGCGGTTCAGATTTGTTACAGGTCAGTACTGCCTGGGAGTTGCTACCATGTGGCAGCTGCTCGGTGGCCCTTTATGAAATGAGTTGGTGGTCCCAGCTCATTTCCTTGGGAGCAGGTGTCTTCAGAACAGATCAAACTTGAGGGCAGCAGCGCAAAACCCATTGTTGGTAGAAAAGAGGAATCACACTTGGGTATAACGCTCATAGTTTGTATGAACTTAAAAAAAAAAAAAAAAAAAAAGGCAAGAGAGCAAATATATATGTTTAGATCCTCAGCTGGTGTAGATTTGGCATAGATCCAGTAAGTGTAGCTGCAGCGATTATCACCAGCTGAGGATCCCCAGACAAATATAAATCTCCAAACAAAAACCGTTTCCAACATTAAAATACAGTTCACTGTGGATGTACTGTATTAGTAATCTAAAGGCTACAGGTGTTACAGTAATATTTTAATTAACTAAAGATCAAAATTATAAATCCAAGTACCTTAGAATTACATTTAAAGCAAATCCAGGCTTGCTGAAATTTGGAATAACATTAATTCTTCCATCTAGTGATGCCCTGAGATAACCATACAATTATGGTTAATGCATTTTACTGTTTGTTGTCCCAAAGGAGTTGAAATTGGATTTCAGAGATACATTAGTCTCCAACTTTTAATGACTCTGTGCTTTTAACGGCTTTGCCTGTGCTTCTGCCTAAACTTCCAGGGCAACAAAGCCAAGCAAGCAATTCTGAACTGTTGAGGTGTAGTGATGGTGGAAGTGAAGTCTTCCACCGAGGGAGCTCCTAACACTAGGGGAGCATAAATGTCTTGTAACACTTACTTAGGAAAAACTTTCTACWGTTGAAGGGTAGTTTAGTTATCTCTGATATCATTGAAGTCATGTTTAAGAGGAGTCTCAGTCTTGTCTGACAGTATCCAAGAGGAAGATAAGAGAACCATTTGCTCTAGAAAAAATAATTTCTGTTACGCTGAGATTTTGCTGCAGTATTTCAAATCTGAGTTATTCTAGTACTAATTTCAACTGGGACAATAAAAAGGCACAGGGTGCCTAATTTTGTCATAAAAATGAGCTTGAAGTAAAATATTTATAAATTCTCAAAAGTCATTCTGTGCTTTAAAGAGCAAATGCTCTGTTTGGAGAGGGTGCATTGTGAAAAGAAGTTGAACTTCTTTGAAATGCAGACTTCAGCCTTAATTACAGAGCAGTGACTAGCACTTCCATTGCTTTAGGCTTAAAAATGATGGAGACAGACGAGTAGCCTCTTCTCAGTAATTGCTTTTCTTCATAATGTATAACTTATGCTCTCTTTCTTTAAACCCACTATTCCCATGTCTCGTATAATGTAAGGAGCAGACTAGCTGACTGGATGTTGCTATTCCTTACCTCAAAGCTGCCAGATGAGGGGATGAAAAGGCAAGAAAGAAAAAAGTAGAGAGGGTTGGAATTACAGAATGGGTGGTGAAATGGCATTTTAGGGGATGCAGTYAGATGTGCTGGATGATCAAGTCTTATTTGCTGTGGTGCCTTGGTTGATTATTGACAAGGGCTAGAAAACTTGCTAYGTTATCTTTAAAAAAAAAAAGTCAATTATCAAAGTGTTCTAATCCTAGCCTGAGTGTCAGATTCCTTCATGAATTTATACCTTGTGTCATTCATAACTTAGTAAATTTTTATGTTATTTGTTTCTCTAAGTCTGGCGTTAACTTCTGCCTAGGAATAATTCATGACATGATGATGCAAATACAGCATTTGCTTCAAAAGGATCAATTTCAGCCTTTACAAAACTGAAGGAGGTGGGATTCAGCTACAGATTATTCCAGCCATTAAAAAAGGAGGCAAACATTGCTTGTGCAAATACTTCTGCTACGTCTAAACTGAACAAACTAAGGCTCTGGAAGAAGGAAGGGTAAGAATTCCAGCTGCCTCTTTTCTCTCTAGCTGAAACTTGGAGGTACAAGGGCATAGCTAAGTGTACCTTATTCATTCACCCAGAAAAAGACACCATTTGAATGCACTCTCTGAATAGAAGGCACAATGATAATAGCAACGTCACACAACAGAATGGCTACTGCCAAATCACTTTAGCCTTTCTGCATCATCATCAGGACCAGCAATCTGTTAACCAGCCGATTCCCTAGTTTTTGCTGCAGCAGCATGCTTTAATTTGAGATTACTGTTGCACCTAACGAGAAACAAACAGTTCTTGAGAAATGGTTTAAAGCAAAAAAAAAAAAATCGACAAAAGAAGTCTCACAGTCCAGAAGAGCCAAATATGGGAAGGTGAAGRGAAGATTAAGAAGAAATTGCCTGTTACAGAACTTCATTAAAGTCATTTATTAGCTTTGTAATGCCTAACAGTCTGCTGGCTCCAGAATTTTTTTGTACAGGGGAGCGGATAAGGGAGCGTTTCACTTTCATTTGCATTCTTGATCCCTGCTGCTCTGTTTATAGCATTGATGCTATTCATACAGTCTTTGCAATATTAATTTTTAATTTATGATGCTCATTAGGAGACACTTAAAACAGAACAATTATCATTTATCTTGATATATTATTTACTAAGACTTGCTGTCATGGTTAGGGACTTGTGATTAGTGGGAGGGGAATAGAAAACAGCTCCGAAAGGTGCTTGGCTGACGGGACTGGGGCTTAGGAAGCGGTTGTCACCACTGAAGGCCTGAAGTTCTGATGTCTAAGCAAAAGACTTGCAGCACCTAATCAAAACTCGGGAGGAACCTTCGAAGATGAGCCTGGGACAGTGCTTAATGAACCTGCAGGATAATATTAATGAAACTCACTCGTAAACCACCAGCTCATCAATTATTCATCCTGCTATCGTCCTGGTACTTTACTGTCTTTCCTTTTCGTCTCAGCGTGATTACTTTTTTTTATTCCCTCTACCCTCATTTTCCTTTTGTGGATTTGCTGACATGTACCCCTGGTAGCACTTCCTCCCCAGGAAATTGTGTTTCTTGAGGCAACCGCACAGTATCCACAGGAACAAGAAGGGTAAACTGTGCTCTTTGAGGCATTTGGATAAACGTGCCAGGTTTATTAAGACTTAATAAACCAGATCACTGATATGACAGCCCTGGATAACCTGATTTGTTAAAGGCTACCATATTGGAAACTCAGGATCATCTATGCATGTCTTAATCAATTTGTAGTGTTTAGTAAGTTATTGTGACACATTATCTATACAGAAGTCTATATGGCAAAACAGAACTTCAAATAATAGTGACCTACTAGGAATGCATAGGAGTACTCTTCCCTTCTCCCCCCCCCCTCCAAGTTTTCCCTCATACAAAACTTCTGCGAATCCCTGCATTAGTCTCTGAGTTCCTGGGGTTTTTCATAATGTATGCTTGTGCAGGAGAGAAGGCAAATTGGATGTTTTAGAGCCTGATAATTGCAGCTCTCCATCTGAAACCAATTGTTGTATTTTTAGCTCTGTTTGTTTTATTTAGTTATTTTTAGACTTCCTGAAAGGGGTRTTATTTCTGTTTGTTTTCTGTTTGACATCAAAACAGGAACAACAAATTACTAATTTTGTAACCTATTCCCTGGACACTTGGTTTTCAATTTTTTTGAACCATTGCACAGCAGCGGTGGAACTGTATGCACAAGACCTCAAGGACTGATACCATCAAACACCTTTGAGTTGCACGCACCATGCCCTGCCTCTGTTCTGTTGAAAACCTTGACACTGCGACTAATCTCAAAGGCAGTCGCTGTATTGATAAACTGTATTTTCTAGGGGAAAGGATAGGGAAGGAGTTATAAATTCTGTGGTTCAGTAATTCTGGCCCCTCTTTTTTTTTTTTTTTTTTTTTTTTTTTTTTCTTTTTTTTTTTTTTTTTTTTTTTTTTTTTTTTTTTTTTTTTTTTTTTTTTTTTTTTCTTCCACCTTCTGGATTTTGCAAGCTTGTATTTAAAATGTGTTTATACTGAAAGGGGAAAACAAAATAATCGCCTGCCTGGCGTTATGGGAAAGCTGATACAATAGTCTATGATGACTTTTTCAAAGTAGTGTAATGAAGACAATGCACAATGCTGTAGCTGGTATTTATGCTATGTAGCACTTTTCATCTCCAGGCCAGTTTAAAAACCTTAACAGGCTGATCTCTGCAGCACCCCCTGCGAGCGAGGTATGTAGGCATTGTTAGCCTCTTTGTTATGTTGTATCAGAACTTCATTAGGCCCTGGGATGCAAATGCAAAAGGCATGGGAGGAAGTATTCAGCGCACAAATCAATTGCTTAMGTTATTTTGCACCCTGTTGTAGATTTAGATCCTCTTGTAAAGAAAACACTGCATAATGATGATTCCCTCCCCCTCCCCAGCAAGACTAGCTCTGACTACTGCTGTAAATAATTCCTGGCGCTTGGAGTTAGTCATATGCTAAACCCAAGCAAGTTTATCTGACAATATTTTTTCCTCGTTAATTGACAAAATATTCCCAAAGAGTTCCCTAATTGTTATACTGTATGAACTCATTTAGGCAGGATTTTGAAAAACCGTTAGCATGATTCGGAGGTGTAAATCCTCTGCTCTGATGTGACATGAGCACTCAGAACTGAGTAGCCTGACCCACGTCTGAGTGAGGTGACACATCTACATGTCAAACTGCAACCCCACACAGGAACTAGCTTGTCTCCTGGAAACCTTATAGCTGTCTTAGCGTGGCATGCTYCTGGGCTTGCTGTGACGAAGCGGGGGGATGCGTAGACATGCAGTGTTACGCTCATTCAGTGATAAATGGAGGATTCCTCATGGCCCCGTGCCGCTCTGTGTAAGCAGGCACCGGGACTCGGACAGCCCTTCTGAAAATGAGCATTGGATTCAAATCATCAAGACGCTCTAGACTTTTCTACCCGTTCTAGCTGGTTATACAGGGTTTCATTCATCACCTCKAAAGAACGTTTTTGGATTAGTCTTACATCTTTCCAACCAAATCCTACCTTTGCTGCTCTGGTAATTTAATGTCGGAGTCGCAATTTACTATAAACCTTCTTAGCAGGCAGGTAATCAACTTAACGGAGTTTATTGCACAAGCAGCTGTTCAGCAATCTAATATTATTATTTTTTTTACCTGTTATTTGCAGCTGCAGAACAGGGTAAATCCACATTAGTTCCAGTCTCCGCCTGACAAACAATCTCATCTCTGCCATGTTCTAATTTTTGATAACTTTCAAGATCTGGCTTCTGCAAACTATGAAGCACATAAATTGAACAAAATAACTTTGAAGGAAGCATGCCTGCTTAGTTTCTCTGCTGTTTTACATGCCAAAGTCTTAGCATTTMTATGGCATGGTAGTGATTTKATTTTATTTTATTTTATTTTGGAAAGGATTCACCTAGTTTTGTTGGTGGTTAACAGAATTGCTAATGTTTCTAATATGATAGGAAGAATGACTCCAGGTGTTTATAGCATTTCAAACAAGGCACAGCAACAAGCTGAGATGAATAGGTGTGTTCCTTCTGAAGATGGTGRGCGTCGTATGCTCTTGCAGTAGCAATATTGGGGCTTTTAAACCACAATCCTATTTCCCTAAAGCTTTCTTCGTGATAACGTTCAGCTTTTTCAGCTTTCATTGAAGCTTGTGAGGGGGGAAATTTGGTAGTGTGCGTGTCACAGTAGCATGTCACAGCTCTTTTAATGCTGGCCCTTTATAATCTTTGTAAGGTCATGTAACTTTTCTGATTTTTGCCTAGGGATAACTTTTCCCTCATTTTAACATATTTCCTTTTGTCTGGTTTGGCCAGTAATTGACTTTGTCCTTTTTTCATTTATTTCTCTGCCTCCTGGTTGTAGCATCCTCTCCCTGGAGTCTCAGGTTAGAAGTTTTCCCTTTTGTGAAACCATGACAGGTGCCTAATTGAATGATGAATGTCCCTTTATTACTCTGTAATTGAACTGCCAGCTTTTTGATTGGTTTGTAGAGATGCTCCACTCCTCATCAAGCACTGCGGGGGGCTCCGGGGCTGGCAGGCTGGGCCTACCCTCCATCTGTCTAATCGCATCTCTCCCCTACTTGGGTTTTGGGTGGAGAGGGGGCTGGGGGGGAGGGAAGTCATAATAAATTATGCTAATTCGGCRTCGCTGTGACAATAAGAATATCGCATTGTTACGTGCGTGGCGGTGGCAAATGCGAGAAGACGTTTTGTCGTCGTGGCTGCCTGGCCTGACAGGCCCTCGATGAAGATTAATGGCCCTCACCTGAGTGACAGAGCAGGGGATTGTGGGGCAGAGAGGGTCATTCATCATACTCTGACAGGTGTCATTCACTCCGACAGCCGCACCACTATCGCCTGGCTAGCGGTTCCATTTTTCTGCCAGTTAAGCAAGGAGTTTAATAACATCCCCAGAATTAAAACTCATTCTTTGTAGCAGGTCTGACAGCTGAAAATAAGAAAATCAATTCTTCACATGTTATAGCCCAGTTAACTGACTAGGGCTTTGACTTTAATTTAGTCTTTGGGCTGAATTTCAAGTAGGGCACTTTTGTAAGACATCATCTATTAAAATTTACCAATAGCACTAACTTCACTGTTATTATTGTGGCTGGATTAAAATGCAGCCTTTAATAGTGGATGTCATCTTCATTTGGTGCAAGCTCAAGTGCATACGGCTCTGGTGGGGGATATTCCACTTCATCCTCATTAGTGATGTTTATAGCTTCTCTCTTCATTAATATTGATCCCTTAAACTACAGAGAAAAACAAGACAGACACTAATTTGAACCATTTTGTATCATTAAACTGTTTGGATTTCTTGGTTTCAGTCATTCTGGCGAGCTGAATAAAATATTTCAGAAATAAAAGAAGAGACAGCACAAACTTCTGGCAGCCTCTTGCTACTCTTGGTGGGAAGAGCCAGGTTAGCCTGATGGCCCTGTGCTGCTGAGGGTTATGTGCTGAGGGAATGGGGCTGGCTAATCCTGGGCAGGCTTGGAATTAGCCCCTGAGAAAACAGCTCTAAAATAAGAACCTTACTATGTGTTTAATATCTCAGATAGGGAAGCCGGGATAAAAGTGTTTGTTGCCTGTTTCATTTAACTCATTAAAACTGTTGCAGCCCAGGGGCAGGCACGACTAGCAGGAAGCTCCTCTGTGGAAACACAAATGAAGAAGACAGATTGATGTCTGTTTGTCTAACTTAGGAGGTTTGTGAATCATCAATCTGATACCACTATGAAAAATGCAACCAGGATCCAAAGAAGTGTGAGACCAAGTATTTCCAGTGGACCTGGAAGCATTATCGCTGTTGAATGAGGCCGTATCTGCAGCAGTGTGTGCATTTCAGGTCAACGTAATCGAGAAAGATTAATTCAATCCAGAATAAGCACCAAGAAAGGGCTACTAGGGTGATCAGGAAAATGCAGAGCTGTCTTACAAGGAGAGAACAAAGGACCCCAGCTTGTTTGGACTAGTAAGATGAGGGCTGAGAAGGACTGTGACTGCTCTCTACAAATACTTCAGGGGAGGTAAGCCGAGGGAGTGGAGAACTGAGTCTTGATGTCATAGCCCAGGGCATTGCTTCCAGTCCTGTGTTCTTATAAAGCAACCATAATTTGTCTCCATGTAGATAATAAATCAAGAACTGTGAGAGAAATTGTATGTGTATCTCTCAATCTCACTGAAGCCATTCAGGTTGAGGGAAAGGAAAGGTTTTTTTAGGGGTTGTGGGGCAGGACAGGAATTATCACACTTCAGGAAATTTATTTGTCTCTGTTGCAAGCAGAGAGGGAGCGTAGGACAGGCAGGATCCTCCACAGACACCTCATTTAAGTGCCTGGAGTTATATGGGAGAAGTTTGTACACCTCAGTTAAATGTGAATAAGGAGTTCAGCCCTAATTTTGTGTTATAGAGAGCACATTATAGTATACTTTAAGATCTTGTAAATATTTGCCTCTGCTCAATATGAAAGGTTAAATTTTATCGTGTGGAGACTACACTGCTTTGAAAGGAAAAAAATTGCCTCTCTGTGTTTGTTGTTAGTGATCTGTGTTATGTTAGCATTATGAATGAATTGCATTTAAACRAACAGTGTAGAGGCAAACTGGGTACATATGTGTAGACAAAGCAGTTTGACTATACAAAATAACAGACAAGAACATTTTGCGAGTCTCTATTTGCTCTTAGGTAGTTGTGTATATGTGCTGGTTTTTTCCAGCACAAAGGAGAGGCAAGAAGTGAACACCATCCTGGTTTGTGTTTTACTGTCAGGTCACACCACCAGTGTTGTACGGCCTGAGAGGCTGCACGGGGTGTACGGGTACTCGTTGCATACCAAATAGCCAGCGCTTGCTTACAGGAGAAAAATGCCTTCCAAACTTTATTTCTAAATTAGTTATTTTTTTTTCTGAAATCATTAAGAAATGAASTCATTTCTTGTTCCTGCAGGTTATTGCAGTTGTTTGCACGTGAGGCATTAAATAATAAAATATCGTTGGGCAGCCTCTGTCTTCACAAGAGAAATATTGTGTGGATGATGCTGTATGTGCATATTGGGGGTGAAGAAATGTCGCTGACCAAGAATCAAATATAGTGGCRTGTTGGAGACCTGTCTGACTCTTGAAAATGAAATAGCCCCTTGGGCTCTGTTTGGTTCCAGTTTCAAACTGGGTTGGAAGAGAAGGATCAGCAATGCAGTTGTACTGACATGATAAATTAGTCATAAGTTTGCTTTTTTTTTTTAACTGTGCATCCAAAGTCATGTTTATTCTGAATATTTTTGTGTAGCTGCATGCTGTATGAGTAAGGCGAAAATAGAGAAAAGGAAGGGAATAGGTGTTTTCTAGTAGACTGTGTGATAATCGTKCTAGTCTTCAGTATTGCTCATAGAAATGAGAGCTGTTTTAAAAGCATRTGAGTCACTGACTATTTGAAAAGCAAGTCTTTTCATTAAAGGCAGATTTTTCATAAGGCAACTCTAAATAAAGCAATACTTATGAACCTAAAGAAAAATACCCTGTAATAATTTTTATTTCATTTAGTAAGAGAAACATGAGTAAAACACTCCTGCTACCTCACTAATGCAAATGCTTCTATGTTAAATTATTTTGATTTTTCCCTTCTCAATCTGGCTGGGTGGGTCTGCACTCCAGACAGTAAATTCAATGAGACTTGCACGTGCAAAATATAGGAACTTGGCAGTCAGAAATACCTGCTTTTAGAAATAAATTAATACAGGTTTGTTGGGTGTTTTCTAAGCTGTAGCTAAACATTTATCACCTATCTTTCCTCATCTTTATTTTAAGTCATCGACATTCTAATCCAGTGACAAACAGTTGCTCTGGAATTTCCATATATTAATACGTTAGTGCAATTTATGTGCTCAGAGGCAGCTGGTAACTTGCCAGGAAGATACTGCAGAATCTTTATGAAGTTACACCTCAAACTGAAAGTAACCATTTTGGTGTTGTGCTTTCTGAGGTAATTTTCCATAGAAGAAATTCTTAAAATGCAGATTGTGCTTGCCAGGCTTAGTCAATCATAAGTAAGATATTTTTCTATTATCATCTACATGTAATTAAGTCTATATACTAATCAGTTACTCCAAGAATTGTAATAACTAAAGGGCACTGGAAAGTTTTGGATACTTCATACAAGCGGCTGCTGAAGACAGGATGTGATGTTAACAAGGGAGAGGTGGGAAAAGCAATACYGAAGGCCACAGAGCGAGTGGGTGACTACTATTAGTCCAACAGGTTTCGTCAAAAATCTGACTGTTCTGCTTAATTTAACAGCAAAAAGTAACATCGTATAGAACTTGCTATGYGACATCGTCAAATAGGACAGGATGCCTAAATCCAGTTTAGGAAGTGCTGACACTGGTGAATTGTGAGGCAGAGATGAAATTAGCACCCTGTTCTGCGTTCCCTCAGACAAGCTGGCCTAGTTATCTTAAGACGTAAGAATGTATTAACCAGTGCAAATAAAAATAGCAAAAGGAGTGCTAAAGTAGCTTCTACTTAGCTGACTGTATTTCTCATTCTAATTATTTTCACTAAGCCACTTCTTAAAGCACCACCGATAGTTCATTCTCTCTTTTTCCCACCACGGATCCTGGCACCTGTACATCATAGCTTTGTTCTGGGTAACAACATCCGTATGGAAATCTTCAACAATGTTTTGTTTTTTAAGCGGATTCTTATTATGTTATTTAAACCAGACAAAATGGGTTTCTAGAGCATGGCCATGTGCCTGGCTTAGGATGGAGGTTTCACTGACTTCACATAGAGCCTTGAGGACTAAAGTAAATGAAATGTCTTAGGCATTTAAAGTGAATTTCCTCTTTCTTCCCAGTCTTCCACAGGGTCACTAACCTATCCAGAAGGAAACTCTTACTACCCATGCCTAGATCATAGAATCATAGAATCATTAAGGTTGGAAAAGACCTTTAAGATCATTGAGTCCAACCTGAACTATTTTAGACTCTCTGACTATATCTTGTACTATGTCCACTCACTACTATGCCATGCAAGAAGAATCCCTTGATCCTTCTAAAATCGACAAAGTCACCTAACTTAGCTCAATGGACCGATTTTTAATKTTACCATTAGACATTGACCATTGTGTCAGCTGTTCTGTGGTTATAAAAAGGCATTAATTTTTTATGTAAGAGATGCTTTTGKCCAAGATAGCTTCAGATGTGTAGTCACTGATGAAAGTGTAGAGGAAAGTATTGCAGGTTTGACATCAAGTGTAGATCTTACATCAATGAGAGCCWGACTTAAAGAGGAGGTTATGCAGGCAATGTGATTCTAGCAGGCTCAATTACACTAGGAGTTAATTTGATAGGGATCATAGACCTACACTGTAGCCAATTAGTAGGATGGAACTGGAGTACACACAACAAAAGGGCTTGATAATAAGCAAAGTGCTTAGGAACAGAAGCCAAATGAAAATGAAATAAAAGGCTGTGATCCAAAAATCTATGGTCTCGAGAACATGGGACAGCCTCCAAATGGATGATTATGGCATTTATCACAAGGTACATTGGGTCAAAATACCCATTAAGGTTGCTACAGAAATTTCATAAACAGGAAACTGCATAAAGAAAAAGGTGATTTGGAAAAGGAGGAAAATGCTAATGTAATTTGGTATCAGTTCTCTTGGATCTACAGAGGTAACATACAGGGTTATATTCATTCTGCCTAACTTTCAGACCATAGCTGCTCATCTGAGTTAGGATCCYATTTGCCTTAGGTTTGGTGGTGGTATTGTAGCAGAGAGAGGTATTTCCAGAGGCTGGCCCTACCTGGAGTGGTGGGGGAGCTGCTATACTTTGGAGGTGACAATTTCTCCTGCCAGGCAGGGAGCTCAAGGTGGGTTTCAGCTGAAGTGCACCAGATTAGACCTTAAATTTGGGCACCTGGGCAATACAGCGTAGTATGATGGGGATCTGCTCTGGCTGTAAGAGAACAAATGGAGGGGTGGGTACTCGACACCAAACATAGGCACTGCAGGGCGGTGTCACCTTGCAGGTAGATGCACCTTCAGGGTAATGGCACAAAATAAGGTGTGTGCTTTAAGGTATAATGCTACAGCATGACTTCAGCAAGCTGCAGAAAATGTTACCAGAATCTGGAAAAGTTACAATAATAAAGAAAGAATTACGGTAAATAATGTAAACCAGGTTGGTAATATGGGCAGTCAGTTGATCCTTGCGGAAACTGGCCTAATAGCACGGAGGCACAGTTAGACCGTGCACCAGGGAGGCCTCTAGGAAAGCTAATACTCTGCTRAAGAGTGATGCTCCAAAAGTCTTGCTGCAGAAGGAACAAAAATGACATTACAAGAAGAAATAGCAAGAGGCAGATCCCACCACGTTGGGATTAACGATTCTGAGGGTGTCCGAAAGAGCTGGATCAAAGAAAGTGCCTTTGAGATCATGCTGAGGAACCCCATGTGCTGCACATTGGAACCATGCTAATAGATTCATTTTAAGGCCTGAAAAGACCATTACGATTATCGCTTTTGTAATATAAAACAGAGAGCCTTATCTTTTAATTTTGCATTAAGCTGCTAATGTCTGTTAYGTAAGCGTACCAGATGCTTACACTAAGAAGGTTTCTTTCTAAAAGATTTCAAATTGKGAAGAATCTACCACCTACCATCTTTTCTTTGCTTAAAGTGTTCCCTTTGTTAGTCATTAATTTCGTCTTTGTGGCTACCAACTATTTCATCATGTCACATATATTTCCTGCTGATTTAGAGATTAATACGTTGATATCTTTCTTTCATATTCAGAAGTGGATAACTCTTCCTCATGTGGTATAATAGTCAGACTTGTAACCTTCTTTTGGGTAACTCAGACACCTTACAGAAGCGTGTCAGGTCAACGTAGTTGCCTTTAACCAAACCAGTAATTTTATTAGTGATTGGTTGATAAAACCTGTCTTTTTTCCCCATTGTAAACTAATGAAGTAATTAGTATTAATTAGCATTCATTATAATCTTCCTCATTTTTATACTTATCCAAGATCAGCTTTTTCATGACTTCTGATAGGGCTGATGTCAAGCTGTGCATCCTAGCGTTATCTGAATCATCCTATTTACGCTTTTTAAAATACTTTCCAGTCACTACTTTCTTCCAGCCAGTGGAGGAGGTAAATCAAAGACAGGGATGGAAAATCTGTGGTAAGCATGCCGCAGTTCTTAAAACATTTAAGGAGTTTAGCTAAAGAGCTCCGGTACAGTGGCTGGGAAAAAAGCCCATGGTTAATCTGGATGTCTCTTCTATTACACAGGTAAACAGTGACCTGTTCCTCAGAGAGCAAGAGTGGGGAATCTCTGAATCTGCCATGAGAYGCTGAACAACCCACTGTGTTGTACTGTGGCTGCGGATGTGCAGAGCCCTGTGGTTTCCCTTTAGCTTTGGTGGGCGCTGTCTTTGGGCTTCAGAAGGGCTTTAAAACTGAAGATGCCTAGCCTAGAGAGAAATTCTTGCAAGTTAAATTCATCTTAGGTGGAAGTTTGTTTGGTTTTGTTATTAAACAAGCACAAATTGCTTAGAAAAATGTCCAGTTTGCTGTTGAAAGTCTCCTGGGTAGTGAATTTGAGTTCATGCCTGTGTGGGTAGGGATCTCCCGGTAAGGCTGCAGTGGTCAGTCCAGTTGAAAGGCAAGTGTCTTTCTTCACATGCTCCTCTTCCTCCTTAAGATAAACGAAATCTGTATCTGGCAGGCGCAGGGTGAGTTGATACAGTTTTATGGCTATACATCAAGTGCTTGATACAAATCAGTTCAGAAAAACTTGCCTGGTATTACTCAAGATAAAAACCCTTATAACCTGTGTTACTGGCTGGGCACAATGTTCCGTTTACACCCTCCCATTATATTTCCCAGAAAGAGAGTGGATGTTACAGTCCGGTTATCTTCATTTATTACAGGGAGGCGAAATGATTTACCAATTTTTTCAGATTAATTTTGAGAGTCTGCTTAAAAGGAAATGGTAGCAATACCGTTCTCCCCAGTTCTTGTGGGTAACAGCAGATGTCAGGTTATTTTGTTAGTCTTCCCCGAACTTTCAAATGCAAGTTCATCTATTGAAGGATTTGACATCTGAGAAATAGTCAGAATCAGATATACAATATTAGTTTAGCAGGTTGCAGTTTTCCACAAGGAAGAAAAAAATAAATACTGTGCTGTTTAAAATATTCCTCTGAGTTTATGGACATCAGATAACAATCTAGAAGCGTACTCACTCAGTTTGTAATACTACAGGAACCACTTCAAATATCATTGCCACTTTAATTCTTGAGGCATTAATGTTGATGATGAACATAAAAAAAAATGTTTTCAGTTTGTCGAAAGAAGTAAGGATGCTGTAGTGGCAGAAATGCAGAAAATGCTGGTAAATCTTCCTTATAGACTCTCCATGGCAAGCTACTGGATTCCAAGTCCCTCCCACCTGCTTTAAGCACTCAGCTGAATTATATGATAATTGTCCCTCTCTCCCTATTGACTAGGTTTGGTGTGTACATGAGTCACGGTGTCATCCTGTCTTTTTGGACTGGGAATAATGTGTAGAACAACTAGGTTCTTAATTTAGCCATCTCAGTTAAGTGTCTGAAGTGAAGCGAGATGAACTCCAGGCTTAAAACTTCCCAACTCAGTGTCTTTGTTGGCAAAATGGAAGTGGTTGAGAAGAATGCCCTGATTCAACAAAGCTCAAATGAGATTTTTCACCAGGTTAATAGAAACATAGAATAATTTAGGTCAGAAAGGGACTCCGGAGGTCATCTGGTCGGCTCCCCCTCTGCTCAAAGCATGGCCAGCTGGGATCAGGCTGCTCTGGGTCTTGTACAGGAAAGCTCTGAGTACCTTCAGGGCTGGAGATTCCACAATAGGTACACTTTTCCACCCTGCCCTGTGGCATAAATGTAAGCATCAACCTGTGGCTGTGCGTGTGCCTCAGCCTTAGGTTGTTATATTGCTTTAACCTCAGTGTTTGCATGAAAGTCAATGAAAGCAATAGCKTACAGAGAAAGGATCAGATACAGCGTTTGAAAAACGTATCGGAGGCAAAGAGCTGCCTGTAAGTTCCAAGTATTCTTCAGTGAGAAGAGATCCATGATGAAATTTTAAAATGCATCCTTACAGGCAACAGCTGACAACGGCTCCTAGTGCACAGTTTGGYTTTTAGTTACCATTTTACTAAAGGTTAGGTCCTTGTACAAGTGGGGGGAGAAAAACAAAAAAAAAGCCAAAATCCTGTTAAATTGATTGTGACTATGGTGGGTCGTCCATAGAACTTGATAAATAGCATCGTGGTATGATTAAGAAATAAAAACAAGTGTTTTCCTTCGAGTTCCTCTACATTCAGATAATTTATATAAGAAAAACACCTGAGTTGATGTAATAGRTGTACTTCTGAAGGTGAGCAGTGTGGGACATAGTTAAAACTAATTAAATGGATCAAAATTGGCACAGAGACAAAGTGTAAAAATAAATGTAATCACAAGGGAAAGGTAATTCTAATTAAATTGTCAAAAAAATGTCAATTAAAAAACTTTGTATTTAAAACCAAGAAAAATACCTCTGTAAAAGCCCTTGGGGAGGGTTGTTAAAAAGTRACTAAATAAGCTGAGGAAGAATTTAAGCAGCAAAGGTGGGTATCTGCAGTCCCAGTTGCAGTAGGATCTGGTTAATCTGAAGTCTTTGGGATCATACTACTATTCAGATGAGTGAAAATTTGTGCAGCCACAATGTAGTGGTTCCTTCCATGCATACACATGCACTCCTCAGATGAACTATCATTTGCTTTCACTGAATATGAGTATTTTGGTATAGGAAACTAAGCAATTRGTGATTTTTAAACTAGTGCTTTAAAACATCAGAACTAGACCCAGATAGTCCCCAGTGACTACAGCAGATTACTAGCAAAGCTGTCTGGATATATGTTGATAATAATAAATTGGATAAAATTGTACAATGCATATAGTTCAGGTGCTATAAATGGTGCTACTTCCAGACTAAGGTACGTCATCAGTAAATTTAGTGCTCCCATCAGGAGCGACAAACGCAGGACTGCCGAGGAATCAAGGGAGTTTATATACAAGACTTAAGAAAACATTATCGCCTGATGACACCATTATTCTGTTGTCTTACAACACTGTCTTCCATGTCTCAGACTTGTACATTTATGACACAATACATATTGTGCCTTACATTAACTGTCTGGCGATGCTGGAGTTCCATTACCTGTCATGTCCGTTCCTTTTTTTAATAATCGTTCTTATGAGCTACTTGTTGTTGCGTTTCTTTTTTATAATATAACAYAGGAGAGAATTTCTTGGCTCCCTTAATGGACTGACTCCAAGGTGTTTTAGGTAAAAGCTGACGTGCTTTTAAATGTTCCGTGCAGCCTTGGTGTTAGAAACTCAGCCTAAACCCTGGAAACTTTAACTGGCTGTTTAAGGCTTTAGATCAGCAGATCAACTGGCAGAAACTTTTAAAAAAATTATCTTTCTTTTCTTATTATTTTTAAAGCCTGGCAGGCTGGAGTTGTGGAGTACTGTCGCTGGAGAGTGGCCACAAGGGAAGCTGCAAGTGCCCTCCTGTGCCAGTTGGTGCGTACAGCCGCAGGGATGTGGTAGCCCCTCTCTCAGGGGCATAGGCGCTTCTGCCATCCCAACAAATAATTATAAAAATGGGGAAAAGAATACAACAGCCTGGGGCTCAGATAGTTTGCTTATCTAGAAGTGCCTTGCMGTTTGCAGAGCACCTCTTGAAAATGAGGCTGGGACACCCTGATTTCTGCAGCAGTTGGCGTCACATCCATATTTAAAGCTCTTCCTTGTTCTCACTTTCCACTTTTCTTTAGCTTGCTGTCAGAAGTCGCCTCTGCCTGATTTTCTTCCTTCACGCACTGCAGTGACCATGTTCGGTACAGATGTGGGAAGCAGTGGTTAAACCCTTCCCTCCCCCCCACTCCCCTTGTTGGTCTATCTTCAAATAATGATGCCATTATCTTTCGGCAGCAGGATTGGCTAGCATTAGGTATCTCCATTCATTCAGTACATCAGTCAAACCATCCAAAGAATATATTAGATAGGATCACAACTTTATCTGTCCAATACATAATATACCAATGTAGCACAAGAAGGGCTGCTCAAATTGATTGAATTGGGTTTTCCTACAATGCTGCTTTGTGTATAGTGGGAAACACACTGTATCAAACAATCTACAGGAACAGCAGCCGCGGTGTGACTAATCACAGCAATACTAATACTGAATAATCTCAGGAAACTTGAACAGGAGGATCAATGTTCCACTCACTTCATATAAATGGCCTATAGTATAAAAGCCAGCAGATAAAGGTTACATTCTGCTACATTTAGAGCCTAGCATATATGATACAAGTAGGGTATTTCAAACACAAACCCCGATCTTAGAAGTGCTTGCAAGTGTCCTTAGATCTAAGCAACTAAAGCCATCAAGGCAGGTGTCAGCCACCTTAAAATAAATAAATAAAAAGCTTCCAACTGTTTTACAATGTTTCTTAAACAGCAATCTCCGCATACGTTTTTCCATTCTGAACTTCTTGCCTCCAACCCTTTAAAACAGTAAGTTAGTCACCTGGGCCAACTGCACAGGGTGTTGAAGTGTTTGAAGACTCCATGGTGATGGGAGATTGTCAACATTAGCCTTCAGAGAGAAAAAGAATTATAGAAATGATGCCCAGGGGAGCATGAAATGGGAGCTTCTGATAGGAAAAGCTTTCAGCTGAAGAGAGCTCATTTGAGCTTTCTCTCATGGTATGGGATAAAGGGTTTGCACAATTTCCTTTTCCAGGTCCTGCAAGGCTAGAGCTGGTGGCTTTGATGCCCCTTAGCTCAGGCAGGAGGGAAGATGAGCTCCAGGGATTCACTTCCCTGAGGGAGGTGGTGTTTGGCACAGTGAGAGAAGAGGGCGAGGAGTAGTGACCTGAAGAATATTAGTTCCGCTGCCAGCCACCACTGCATTTTTGGTATGCTGTTCTCACTTGGGCTTCCACTACAGTTTGAGAGGTTAGTGATAGGTCATTTTCTATTCAGGGACATCAGCTGTTTAGAAGGTCGGTTCTTTGGGGTTTTTTTGTTTGTGGTTTTGTTTTTCCGTTTAAGCTCCAAATAAAGCTAACTCCCAATTAATGCTAATTCCTCCTCTGTTCTAATTGTGAGGCTGTTTCAGTCTTTGTGTACTGGCTTCTCCCAACAGCTGTGCCAAGGTAGTGCTGCAGTGGGACCTGTCTTTTACTCTGCTTTTTCCCCCTTTCCATCATGCTAAATCACTGATACAATTTTTTGATTTAGACCCTTGTTGTCTCAAAGAAAGAGGGAATTATTTATAATCAGAGGGGACTGGGTTTTCATCACTATAGATTGATGCATATTTTAGAGCATTCACCTTTAAGGTATCCAGAATACAATCTGCTTGATCCTCTGTGGATTGTAAATTTCTAGAGTTGGGCTTCTTTGTTCTTCTTGTCTGCTGAGGAAAGCTTTATGATCACTATTACATTATCTTGTCTGTAGTGCTGCAGAACTGGGACCCTTCTTCCTATCAGGAAGCCTTTTCTTTACTTTCATACCAATAAAGTGATTCTTAGACCAGGGTTCATCCCTAATAAGCAACTTGAGAATTGCACCTGAACTAAGAAATATTTTTCCCCTCTGTGTGCCCTAAGCTTCAGAATTATCAAGGAGCCTACATGCTTTGAATCTAAGACAGAGCTTACAGTCTAACAGCTTTTTTATCACCTTCCATCAAGCAAAAAAGCCTCCAGGTGGATTAAGCTGTGTGTGTAAGAAGCTTACAAGGTAGCAGGTGTCAAGTCCCAGTAAAGGTCATTCCATTAGGGCAATTCTCTTCTCAGACACAGCTTTCCTTGTGGACTTCTGTAAAACTGCCACTGAGACATTGGTACACTGCTTTACAGAGCAGGGATGTTCAGCAAAACGCTGAAGCATGCGCAGCATATTTGCCCAGGGATTTTAGGCTGAAGTCTAGCTTTTAAAGTGTGGCCCAAATAAAATACAGTGGCACGGCTAGCGACTGGTAGCAGGGTAGGAAAAATGCTTTCCCACATTTTCAGAACAGCCATCCAAAAAGGTCCAGATTAGATGGACAGGGTGTCGACAGTATACCACAGAAGAAGAAGTAAGTTGTTAAAAAGAATTAAAAATCAAAATCCTTATTGCATTGTGATTGAGAGCCTGGAATGAACTTGAAACACACTTGATGCATCCCAGTGTCTATTGTTACTAGATCAAAGGAGAAAGACTTGCTATAAAAATGAGTAAAAATCATGTGACAGCTCATTCTGCCAGACATTTCAAGGCATGAGCAGACAGCATTCAGTCAGCACTCTTGGATCATATTTCTGATTGTATCTTCATAAAAACAAGGATCAGAAACAGAGTTTCCTTTTCTTTTCTTTTTTTTTTTTCAAGGGGRATGATGTAACACGAGGAGCTCTAGCCATACACATATGCCTTTCCTGCCCAGACTGCGCCGTGTAGCTTTGCCCCTAGCTGTAGGCTTATGGGGGGTGAGCAGAAGGTGAAGGGTGGAAGAGGCCAGCAAGGCACGATGATACTTTCAACATTTGATAAAGCTGCTCTAACTGACATCTTGGGGAGGAACAGTTTGGAAAGCTTAGTCAAACTTGTGCTATTTCAAAGCATGCTGTATGAAATCTTGCATGCCTACTTAAAAATTAAAGCTGAAGAAGTGACTTGCAGCAGACAACCATCCTTCAGAAAACAGAACTAGCCGTAGATAAACCAGGCTATACTGCAGGAAAAAAATGGTGAGAAATCTGATCAGATGAGCACAAACAACAAAGAATTCAAAGTTTCAAAGTATCTGTGAAGGAGAAGGCCTGCCAGACAATTGTGAAGGTTAAGGACATTGCAGAGAAGTCAAATGATTTTGCAACTTCTGTCTTCACTTCAAATATCTTGACCAAATACCTGCTTTTCAGCCAGTAAAGAWGAGCCATTCATTGACTGATATGTCAGTAGAAGAAATATTACAACCAGCTCATAAATCAAAGGGCAGAAAATCATCAGAAAATACATACCTAAGAGTTGTGAAGGATCTTAAAATAGAGTGGCTGAACCACTGGGGGAAAAGTGCAGTCTTTGCTAAAGTAATCTATTATACCAGAAGACAAAGAGTGGCGCAGGTTTATCTATAATTTAAGTAGGCTTCCGTAGGGATGCAGGGAATTTCATGATAGTAAGCATTGTTTTGGTACTTGAGAAATTGGTTGAACTAACATTAAAGACCATGTTATAAAAAATATAGATGGTCACAATGTTAGCTCCAGTTGACATAGTTTCTGCAGATTTAATACGGTTAGAAGAGATCCACTTGACAAGTTATTTGGGTTTCAGAAAATCTTTGACCAGCCAGAAGCTTTACTGTAAGTTTTGTAATGGGCTTTTCTGAAAGTGAGAAGCTCAGTGGTGTGAGTGATAACAAGTTATTGAACATCAGCTGGTCCAACAGCAATTGCCTGCGTACATGCCCTTAGCCTGCAGCACAGTGAGGAACTTTGAATTACCTATATCCCCTTTCACAGGAATAGCGCGACTGTGCTTGTTTTTGTAGAATGGTATAGAAAAGATGAGTTAAGCATTCCTGTTTACTTTTCTGCAAAAACGGGAACCAAGAATTACTTCAGAATAGGAGAGCAGATTGAAGTGGGGTAAGAGAGAGACTTTGTAGGCAGTGCATAAGTAACCCGGTGGAAATTGGTGGTATGAATCCTCGGAGGCTTCATTTCTAGGTCAGGTTTAGACATCTCTGTGTAGAATGAAGGCTCGCACATTCACGTTAGATGGGGATAAAAACAACCCTGAGGGCAAACAGACCTACAGGCTTTGGAACATAAAGCATGCTGTGAATAGTGGGATAAGGAAAAAACTTCCCGAGTAAGGCGGCTAGACCCTAGCTGCTCGCTGGAGGATTTCCTTTGCTTAACCGCTGAAGATTTTTGTATTGGGTAGTGTAGGAGGATCCCTGCTAGATGAGTCTGATCCAATATGACAATTCCAGTGTTTTTTCCTCCTGTGAAATAATGGCTATCAGTTGAATCATACATTAGTTCATGGCACCATGGAGGACTTCTGCTTGCGGTTACTGAACTTGGCATTTCAGCAGCTCCATTGGCTCCTATACTTGCTAAATTCTGAAGTCCCTGTTGATTTGGTGGTACAATTTTTCATGTTTCTTATAATCACGTTCTTCATGTTGATCCTACTTGGCAAATGATAGTGAGCTTGTGAGCTTTGAAGGCTGGCTTGAAAACTGTGAACTCTGAAGATCTTTTGCCTTTCTTTTGCTTTAAATATTTTATCTCCCAGCCTGGAATTATTCATCGGATTAATGTGCGAGCTGCTCCCTTTGGAAAGAGACTGGCTGTGAGGACTTTCCCTGTATTTCTTCTTGAAAAGAGACCGTTTGTGTTAGGAGCCACTGTTCTTGCAGCATGGCTGGCTTTGAGAGGGCATTTTTTCTGGAGAGAGACTCTTTGGTTGGGAGCAGCTGCCGCTGGCAAGCCTGGCTGGAAGAGATCTTGTCCCCAGTGGTTTGGGCTGAGCGGAGACCCTGTTGCAGGGAAGTGCTGCTGCTGGAGCAGGGCCAGAGCGGAGCGAGGGAGAGCGGGAGACTCTGTTAGCAAGAGCAGCTTCCCTCGGCTCCCGCGGTGGGCTGACATGGAGCCCACCCGTCTCTGGTGTCCTTAACCAAGTAGGGCTCCACGGCCGGGGGCTGCGGGCTCCTGGAGCCGGTGGCATCTCTCTGGGGACGGATCTAATTGCTGGGCTTTGCAATAAAGGCTTTGTGTGGCTTTGCGTGTGTTGAGTGTTTGTTTACATTGTCTAACGATGATTTGTATCGCACTTAAAAGTATGTTTGATTTAGTTTAGCCGCTGTTATTGTGGTTAATATTTTAGCGTGTATTTAATAAACACAATGAAACCTGCACAACTCTCCACCTCCATTAGGCATCCCCCGTCTTAGGGAACCACTTTAAGGGATCCCTGAGGTTTCTCCTGCAGTTATGTCTGACCTTTAGTAAAAGACGCCCTCAGCCAGGCTACTGATTTTTGCTGCTCCCTTGGGTGGACTGCCTGAGACTGGTTTCAGTCTGTTTCACTAATAATAATTTGTTTTTCCTCTGTGTGCACGCATGTTGGTGTCCATGGTCTGGCTGGTTTTCTCTTTTTTCACTTCTGTTCTGGAGCTGATTTTTACTCAGGTGGTCCTGTTTTATTCTGCTTTGGGCCACTCATCAATAACAATGTATTTCAATTATTTCCTTTCACTGATTCCTTTTAAGAGAGAGGATATGTCTTATAATGCATAATATGGTGTTAGCTAATACACATTTTCTTTAGCATTCTTGGTGCCATTGTTAATTATTTCACGTCCCCTCTCCATTTTTTGCCATTTTACCTTTCAGTGAATGTTTTGTATTACTGTGGGTGGTGCACGTCTGGGACTTACAAGGGATTTTACTTCTAGTACAATAAACTTCCTTTGTGTTTTGTAAGTACAAAAGCAGTGCCTAGAAATTCAAACTTAGATTTTATTGTGCTAGCCACTGTATCTATGAATAGTAAATGAAAATACCTTCCTGGTATGTCTTACAAGTTATCTGGTCAGAAAGAGGTTAATATGCTCCTAATTAGATAGGAAGGGAAACGAAGGAACCTGTACCTACCTATTCACAGCTAATTTTAGGCTTTCGTTTAGCAGTGCAGACATAGAGAGACTGATGTACCTGTGTAGGGCCCTGGATAAGATGCTGAGCCTTGTGGCAGGGAGCTCTAGGCAGCGGCTGAAATGGGATTCAGACTCCCGGTCACTTTCTTGAAGCACTGCTGAGATCCTGGGACTGGAGCAGAGTATTTCAGGGTACTACGTTAAAGATCTGGCTCTTAACTGTAAGACTCTGCTCACTTTTCTTTTTTTTTTCCTGTAGGGTTGACCTGGATCCCCATTATGTTTAATTTAGTTTTTAATTTACTCCTGGTATCTGCTCTGGCCAGCTGAGCCTTTGTTGGTTAGAAGGCATCAGTCTTGTTCTGTCAATGCAAACTAAACAGAATGCTTATTTTTGTTTTTCCTCCACACGTGGATATACTTGGAGGTGCTGGAAAAGGTGCAGCAGAAAACAAATCGCCAACTATTTCACAATCTCTCTTTCAGTTGGATTTAGTTAAAGGGATTATTCTAGAGGCAGGAAAAAATATCACTATACGGTGATGGTTTTAATTCTAAATAATCTATGATGTGTATGGATATTTATTTCAGCTCTTCTACAGCCACATGTTGGGGCTTGCTGATTTGGAGGAAGACCAGCATCCATGCTCTGGCTGAAGCAACCAGAAATTGGGGATTTTGGTAACTCCAGAAATACAGGATATAGGAGCCTGCAAACGTTCTTGAGCTTCTCATTCTAGCTATGCATTGTATTTTTTTTTTAAAGAAAGAAAAAAAAAAAAGCTTTGGCAATAACTGCTGTGAGTCACATTATAGCTGCAAATGTGTTTTGTGCCAGCAAAGAAGGAAGCCAGGAGAGAATCTGAACGGTGAAACAGCCTTGCTGGTTCTGCGCTGTCTGCAGAGGCTCTGCATAACCACTTACCTGGTCCTCCCAATGGCAGAAAAAAATGGGGCACAGGTAGGGGGAATTGGTTGTGATGTGCATATATACATATGAACATGCAGGTATTTCCACATGAATGAAGCCATGGCGCTTACTAGAGCTGCATGCACTGTCCCAGGCTAGATTAAAAATGAGTTTGCATATATTTTCTGTCAGGATCATTTCATTTGGAAAAATAGGGCTTGAACATAGGAACAATACACAAAATAAATCTATTCCCTAAGCTTCACTCCCTCCCTTGTTTCTCCCATTGAAAGCCAGTGAATCTCACCTGCAAATTTATAATCAAGAGCAGGTCTTGTTAGCTGACTGGAGCTAGAGGTATAGAACCATTGTATCATTATTATTTGACTTCAGTGTGTCAGCTTGTGGTATCCAAATAAAAGGATGAGTTTGAAGTGCATCTTTGAAGATCTTGCTATTTACTACGTAAAGCAATAAAATTTACTCAAAGAGTTTTAATCTATTAAAAAAAGCAAAAGCGGGCAAACAAATACCTGTTTAACGAACAGCCACTGGCCAGACTTGAGAGTAAGGCTGATCTTAAGTGTATTCAAGGTTCAGGTTAGACCTTCTGCACATTTGTAATCCCAGTGCGCAGCACACTGCATAAATTATTTCTGTTTAGCAAGAATAATATGTGCAAAGAGGCTGTCTCTCGGATAGAAGGTAGGCACATCATTTTACATCCTTTGCTATTTCCTGAGTGCCAGCTGGGGTATTGATTATTTGTATATCATTTGAATCCAAATTCTTTTATATACATTTTCACACGCAAACACCACGTACACATAAGGCACTTGGCTCAATATTTTCAAAAGCCAACCATGAGTTTGGAGCCTAACTTGAAGCATCTTTTGAAAGACCTGATTTTTCAGGACATGCTGTACATTCTATGCCCCTCGTTCTAGACGGCTGATGTTCATCTGCTCAATGCTATTGTTTTCTTTTGACAGGAGGACTCTGACTCCCACAAAAAACTGTGTTTTCCTTGTAGAAATGAAGACCCAACTAAGTATTTTGTCATGGTTGGTGACACTGATGAAAAAACCCCGCAAAGCATAAGACGCTATCAGAAATTACCTCCTTTTTTTCCCCCCTCTAACACATGTTAAATTAACCAATAAGCCTTGAAGCTGTGCATACCTGATGATTAATTTATGTTATTTTGTGTTTAAAAAAAAAAAAAAGGTTCTATCATGCTAGATTTACAGCATTGCAGAGTTTCACAATGTTGCAATGCTGTCTTCAATTCAGCCGCTTCATATTGAAATTTCACACACAATAATTGGCTGACCTTCACAGCTATGGCAGAAACTAATTAAAGCTGTAAGGCTTTGCTAGCTATGCTTTTGTGTGAAATGTGAAGTTTGGTGATAATGAAATATGGGGTGCAGATGTTATTGTCTCAGATAGTCTGTGCCCTTGGTTCACACTAATGAAGAACAGCAATTATTAAACAAAAAGTATTTTCAACCATTAATTATTTGTGTTTTGATAGACTAAATGTCCCAGCAGCAGCTCCTTCTTCTTCTTCACTTCTTCAAAAAGTCATTTAATGTCATTTTACAAGCTAATGGGAGAGTCCCCAGGATACTGCATGAGACTTTTACTGTATTTGGAGGATTGGTTTTAGACTCATTCTGTGGTGCGTTGCACAAGACACCGCACCRCAAATAAAGGAGTGTTTTAGATGGGATGATGTTAAAGTTTGGGGATTTCACTCTTCTTGACAGAATCTGTGAATAACGCAATCATTATTCTTGTTGTTACATTCATAAAGCAGGCAGAGGGGGGTACAGGCAGTGGGGTTTTATAGGTGGATGGAAAAGGGGTGTATCCTGTGGTCTGTCTTTAACTGGGACCCTTTAACTGGGTCCTCTGTGATCTGACTTACTTCAGCAGCAGTAAAAGTCCATTTTTAGCTATGGTCAACTGGTGAAGCTGTTCAGTTGTCCCCTCATTCCTTAGCGTGACTGTTGGGAGAAGGTTGGGAGAAAAATCTTGGTTTTCCCCGCTGACGTGAAATGCGGACTGTGCATATGCACCCATATCTTTCTCTGGTATGCTTGTGTGTTTAGTACTGTAGTTCCGTGAATTTGGAACGGCATTGAGTGTAATGGTTAAGGACTGCTGCGATTTGTGTCCTCCGGACTCCTCCTTTCTTCCTCTTGTTTTCTTCCTCTATACCYCTGGTCAGTCCTTCCCTGTGTCATTCCCCCAGTCCCCTGTGAGTTTCTTGAATAACCAGTCCTCCTTCTGTCTGCTAAGGTGATCTATTTAATGTCAACATGGTGTGATCCTGTTCCACTTGAAGGTTGCTATCTGCGCAGATTAGCTGGAGGGAGGAGCTCACGCTTCTCAGAGACACCCAGCCAGGCCAGCTGCAGATGTGGGAAAATAAGGCTCCTCCTTAAACAACTCCTCAGTTTACACGTGAGTCACATTTTCAGTGTTGAGAGTTGTTGGGTTTTTTTTTTTTGAGGGTGGACTATGGAGGGTGTTGGGTGAGTGATGGTGGTGTGCTTTGGTTGTTTGATTTTTCGGTTTGTTTTTGAGGGTCCCAAGGAGGACTTTCATCCTTCTCTAGTCTGTGRTGTTGTATAGCTTCCACGACCATTGCAAGCAGCAGTGGTGTGTCTAGCAAGCTGAGGAGGAGTATGCACAGTCTGAGATGACTGGATGCCTACAGCTGACGTGTATATGTGACAACCTGCGTTGCAGTCGTGAACGCTGTGGGTTGACACAGATATATTGTATTAGTGAGATGCTAAAGGTACAAACGCAATGAAAGTCTGGGAACTGCTATTAGAAAGTGTGGCTGTTCCCCTTACTGAAGAGACTGCTTGGGACTTTCAAAAACAATTAAAAGGACTTCAGTGATAATTCCTATGGTATTTCTTAGAAACTGGACGACTCCTGTGAAAATCCCAACCTGATCAATGAGCAGCAGAGGTCTTCCATTAGAGTGGTGTTTTGCAGGGGCAAATGATGTAAATATTTGCTGGTTTACCTTGGTACTGTCCCTGTTCCTGTGTTCTTGGCATCTGAAACATCAACTCTTAAATGATGAAACATATGCAGTGATACTAAAAGGTGAAGCTGTTGKTAGGGAGATACTATTACATTTTTGTCCATGCTTGGAAATACATGAATATTTTTCTGTCTGACAGCCATGGTCATACAGAAGGATAGTTCTTTACAGAAACAATTATTTCAGAGGACTCTTCTGGATAAACRTGCCATTGTGGTTTTGTAGATGATGATATAAGAGGATAACTTATCTGCATGCTACATTTGTATGCATCTTGAATAGATACTGTTACCTGTACCTCAAAAAGAGAGAAAGAAAACTAAAACAGAATTAGAGACTTCTTAGCCCTCCTCACTTGACTGATTTCCAAGAGTTGCTCCGTTTGATGTTTTTTTGAGTAAGGCCCTCTGTAAGTCTTAGCACTTTAAATACCTAAATATCTTCARCTCTCTACCACACTTCCTCAACTGGGAATTTTGCATTCCCCAAACTAGCCAAACAGCAACTTGCTCAGGGCTGTCAGTAATGGTGTTGACTGGCTTTCCCTGCCCCTGGAGTCCTCCGCTTGGAGTTAGTGCCAGAGAGAGTCCAGAAAAGGTGTCAGGTCAGTTCAGATCCCAGTGCATGTGGCCAACTTGGCTCCCAAAGATAAATCCTGGTCTTGAGCGTGGGTGTGAGCTGCCCTTTAAATCAGGCAGGGCTCTCCGCATCCGAGCGTACGGGATGGGTCTGTGCGTTGTCCAAAGGCTGCCTGCAGAGCAGCGCTGGGTGCAGAGGGGGTGTCCCACCGACCCAGCCATGATCACGGCTGTCCCTGTGGCTGCCCTTCCAACAGCACTGTTGACTGCAGAGGGCTTCAGATGTCTTGACTTGTATATATGCATGTAGTATCCCGTACGTGCATTTAGTATTTTATATAGACCTTGAAATACATGCATGAAAAACWTAGGTACTATCAGCAGCCAGTGGCCATAATTAGGAGCGCAAAGCAAAGGAACAATATATATTGATCTTAAAAAAAATGTTCATATGAAACTGAAGTTTTCTAGGCTTTTTCACTCATGTCTGTTCCAGATTTATCGTTATCTTTGGTGGCATCTTGGCTGTAGCAGTTCGCACTCTGAATGAGTAGCACATACATGGAAAAGTACAAAGCTGAAGATGGGGGGGGGGGTGTGTGTGTGCATGTGTGTCTCTGTGCACGCATGCATGCAAATTACACAAAAAGACAGTTTCCTATTAGTTTCACTTTACAGCTTCTGATGTTTGCTGTGACAAATTTCAGTAAGAGGGGATTTTTTATGCTGATTTATTTGTGAGGCCAACTGTATGACATTAATATATTGCATATTTTTTGAGTGGCCTGCTTTTTGTGACTTTTTAAAGAGATCCTGACCTAGAAGGGTGAAATTAAAGTGAGTGAGTCATCTCTTGCACTTAAAGTATATTTGAAATTACCAAAAGCTTTAGTTTTATCTGAACGGTATTAAAACTATAGCAGRAAGATGAAATTCAGTGCTCCTGATGCAATCTGACAAACACATGGAACACAATTSCTTGTAGTAGTGGTGTTTACAAGGTGCAAAGATGTCAGTGTACAGGGTAGAGAGGCGAGGGCTTACAGCTCGGTGAAAAGGATATTCCTGGTGATGTAAATATGTTAGCAAGCAGGACTGTAGTAAAGTAAAACTAATGAAAGACCAACAAAACACTAATCTTCTAATTCTGGTAAATAAACAACCGAGCTTTAAGAAAAAAAAAAACAACAAAGAGAACTATAAAGAAGTTATTTCCAATAGTTTGGCAAACGCGGTACTTTACTGTGTTACTGTTGTCTTTCTGTCCGTCTATATAAATTTATGTGTACAAAGATATTATATACATGCTTTGTCTTTCTCATGCACAAAGAGAAATGAGGAGCAGCGTATCAGTAGGTGCTTCTGACAATGCAAATTTCAGCTCCTTTAAATAATTCCCTGGATTCCTTCTCTGTTTGATGACATGTTAGCCCATACCACGGCTGTGGGAGAGTCCGAACATGGGGCTGAAATCTACAGATTGCCTCTTAGTGGAACTGTTTTGAGTACTTGATCTCTAAGACTCACAGCTTCTCTTTCTTAGATTGTTTTGACAGTTCCAGAGTTAAGTAGTAGTATCTTCAGAAAGCTCTATTGTGAGGCTGAAGTTTAGTAATTGACACCAATAACATAACAACATTAAATCATCCACCTTTTTTTATAGTGGATAAGCCAGTCTGCTTGTAAATATGTTAAAGGATAGCATGTAGGTGGCAGAAGAATTATGCTACAATTTTAACAGCTAATAAATCTTTATTTAAGCAAGGGACCGCTAAAATTTAATTAGGCATATAAAAGCAGAGATCATTCTAAGGGTAAAAATATGCCAATTCTCACAAGAAAAGACATCTGCTTCATGGAAAAAGAGTAAGTTAAAGTGTACTCTTCTGTTACTGTGTCAATAGAAAAGCTTTCATTAGGGGTTGCAGGGGTCTAAGTTTAAAAAAGGAGAAAAAAAGAGAAGAAGAAAAGATTTTTTCAGGCGGTGCACGCGGGTATGAAAAAGTGCTATCCAGTTAGTAATCTTGCCGGCTCTGCTGGCTAGCGTTATTGCCAACACAACATCTCTCTGCTTCCTGAAGGACGGCCCTTTGGAAATACCATCGCACAACACAGTTGCTTGTGCTCGGCAGCCAGGCCTCCGTACTTTGGTGAGTCAACGCCTTTTTTTTAATATTAGCTGCAATGCCTTAGAGAGGGGTGCTGCTCATGTAAACCTTTGTGCACATCATGAAATAAATAGTGAATGGCATGAAAAGTCAGACTAAGTCATTTTGGAAGATGAAAATTACATTGGACAACACATTGCTCTTGGCGGGTTTGCTCATGTGCCGGCCAGTATGTTAGTAGATAGTAGGGAAAAAAGAGGAATTCCTGATTTTTACATGCAACGTAAGTTGCTCCTCTGGTGAGAGCGGTGTCACCATGGCTGTGAAAATAATGCACCTCTTTCTGGTTTAGCATTGCCGACACCTCCCAAGAAAAATCCTTGAGATCTTGCATCTTCTTAATCAGTTGTTTTGTGAAAAAAATGCTAGAACTACACGGCCTATTAAAGGATCTCTTATATTTACAGATCTCTATGAAGTTAAAAACAAAATCCCTCTGTCCATTGCATTTTTCACTGAGTTCTGTCACTCTGATGGAAGTTGCCSTGAGTTTTACTGCTGTCCAAGCTAAAAACCCAGGCAGCGCGGGCTGCTCCTCCGCTCTGGTGCTGGCTGCGTGCGTAGCAACCTCTGCTTTCTGTGCAGAAGCACGGTCGGTTGGTCAGTGAACCGCAGATGTAGGTTATTATTATATAGATTGTTCATACGCTTCGCTGTGAGTGTTGAAGAGTCTGTGGAGAGACGATAGAGGCTGCTTTTGTATCACCTCGGATAAACGTCTCCTCACTTGGGTGTGCTGATTACCTGAAATGCTGTCACTGGGCAGAGCTTTGTACAGTGGAGCGCTGAGCTAACCCCAGGGGCTTCGCTTGCTTTCATAACATAATTATTAAATAACGAATACTCTTTCATTTTGCCCAACTAGGACACAGKCTTTATTTGACCTTTCCTACTCTTCCTGTTATACTAGCCCCTAAGCCTTTTTGAATCTTTTCGTAGCCAACGCGAGATGCTCCACGGAGTGCAGACACAGCTACGTGGTGTAACAAATGGTCTGGGTAAATTGCCGAATCTATATTGGAGATTTTGAAGAGCAGCTTATACAAATAYCTGTCAGAAATACCACGGTGCAGCTCGTCCTGCTTTACGGGCAGGAGTTACAATGTAAATGACCTTTTAATTAAGGTCACCCTGTTTTCTGCCTTTATTTGATTTATGCTAAAACCATCCGAGGACAAACTCTTATCTTAACAGAGTATATTTTAAGCCTGTGTTTTGCCAAGTGAGAGGTACCAGAATGACATAGTGCATGTTRCCTARAAGGCCGCCTTCTCAGCAAGGGATRTGTTTGTGTTGCTGCCCATTCATCTTTTTGTTTTCTCTGGGAACATGACACAACCCAGCAAAGCTCACCCTGCGCGGCAGACCCTTTTAAATGCCACGTACTCTATGCTCTAGGCAAGGGTAGTCACAACTTGGCTAAGGAAGGTGTCTCTCATGTCTCAGCTTTCAACATTAATTTGCTCTGGCAAGAGTGCCATGTGTACACTGAGTTACTCACATTCATGTAAGGAACTGAACTTGTGATAGGATCTAAACGCTTTTGATTTGACTTGAACATACATATTCTGGGGTTTGCCTTCTCTGTGGCTAAAGGAAACATAGCAATTTCGTATATCCAATGCTTCCATTTTTTTGAGAAATGAAGGAATGTTATTAGTACCACTTGTGCATGCAGCATGCAGATTTACACATAAAATACCAATTCTTGTATTCAGCTGTCTTAATTTTCTTTGTTTTGTAGGGTAGGCAGAGCTTCAATGGCGAGGCTGTTTTGCTTACAATTTTGACTGTTAAGGTATGGATATAAATCAGTTGGCAGCAGAGTAACTTTTGTCTCTAAAGAACTTACAGTGTAATGTGAATAGACTCCTGTTATCGATGATACAAGACCAAAGCAGGTATCTTGAACCAAACATACTGGACAAAATGGGCCACCTTCTGCCTTCTCTTCCATCCACATGATCCCATAGTGGCCTGCTGGACAGATGGTTTGGTTATGACATGGTGAATTGCAAAGATTTTTGTTCCTCTAAAGTAATTGTTTGTACAAATCACAGGCTTTGTATGCGTAAAATTCCAGCCAGATGTTAGAACCAGAAATGAATCATGTCACCGCGAGTCATTGATTTTGCTGGGAACTGTGGCGATACCTATCACGATTCGCAGTGGGACGCATTAGTGGGAGTAGAGGAACAGCAGTGGCTTCCCTTGGAGCATATTCTTTGTGTTTAGAGATCTGTTCTGCTATTGTTGCTAATTTACTGATCCTCCAGCCTGAATTGTTCACAGCGTTTGAACTGAAATCTTTTGGATCTAAAACACTTGAGACTACTGCCTTATCCARAGTAGCTGTTTTTTGTGTTAGCTCCTCTCTCTTTTTCTTTCCTCATATCCAGTATATTCCACACGTCTTTCATGTTCTTCCTCTGCCTATATCCATTGCTGAAAATTACTCCTGTGTGCAGGAGTAATACCTGGAATTCTCCTGTTTCTCCCAAATTGCCTAACCTTTGCATTCTTCACTTACCACAAGGAGGGCATGGAGAAAACGCATCTCACAGGTTTTAACACAGACATACCCCACAAAGCAGTGATGAGATTTCATCGGAGAATCTAGGTAGCTGTGG
Organism: Oceanodroma leucorhoa; assembly: GCA_030449065.1. Classification (NCBI taxonomy): domain Eukaryota; kingdom Metazoa; phylum Chordata; class Aves; order Procellariiformes; genus Oceanodroma; species Oceanodroma leucorhoa. The sequence continues at coordinate 1,319,319 of JASVER010000152.1, read as the reverse complement.
ATGTGAGTGGGGTGGCTATGCAATGCCTGACAGATCGGGGAAGATTTTAGCACCTTCCAGAAAAAGATGTCTGCAAGAGAGCTAGGACAGAAGCTGAGGAGAAACTCGACTAGCAGACTAGCAGAGGGGTAAGTAAGGTTAGAGATGACGTTAGTTAGAGTTTATGTAGCTCCGGGAAAGATCTGTGCAGTTTGAGCCCCTAAGAAAATGATAGTTAGCTGCATGTGGAGTCTTGGAAAGCCAGGACTGGGCTGTTAAAAGCCRTGACAGAAAGCTGGGAAGAACCATCAGGGAAGAAGGCTGGAGTAGGAAAGGTGTCTTGTGGGAGAGCTGGAAGAGGAATGCAGAGATAAAGATGAGCTGTCATGAAGAAGACCAAGGCATACAGTGAAACCTAAGGCTGGATGCAGTCCSAAGAACTGTATAAGATAAACTGTGAGAGCTGCGAGTGTTTTTTAGCTTTGAGCTCTGGATGTGCATCCCAGTCTATTCCTGACTTTCTGCTGGGATGAGATCCAGGAACTCGGGGAAAAGCCCAGTGATGAAGTGCGGTGGCATACCTGGGCACACAGGGTGTTTCCTCCAGCTCTGCCCACTTGGGAGCCAGAGCTGCGGGATGGGATGGAGTGGGGATATCCATCCCTTCCTTCCCTGGTCCCCAGCCTGGGGGGAACAGACATTCTTCTTCCAACCACCTTCACACTAGACACCAGGGTTAATTCCTTGCTGAATGATTCCCAGGCCCTGTTCGTTTTCCAGCAGTGTATGGCCAGTGCTAAACAACAGAGACAAAGCTTGGGCTGGAGCGGTGTGGAAACCTTGTCAGATTAGTGATAGGTTCTGGGCCTGTTTTTAAATAAGTGCCTCCTGCTTTCAAATAAATTGTGAGCAGATCCACAGCAGAGGCAAAGCCATTTTGAGTAAAGCAAARGCCTTCTGGCAATAGTGGCAGCTGAAGGATCGGATCCCTCTATTCCTTGTTGGCGGGTAGCTTTGAAATGCTATTTTTTGCACTTCGGTGCTTTCAGGAGTGAAACTTTGAAAAGGTTATGTGTCCTGAGAGCAAACCAGAATCTAAATATAGGAGAAAAAAATAGATTAGTTGTCTAGATTTTGAGAACCACGGATTATAACCCRTCCCCTGTAGCTGACGGCCCCTGCTGACTAACAGACAGGCGCGGTATCCTGTCTTCCCCCTCCCTCCCCAAAGTCTGCTGCTGCCACTTCTCCTCTTGGAGAGGACAGCCAGCGTAAAGGACAAAAGTTGAGAGGAGAGATGTGACTCTAGTCCAGTAATACAATCCCTTTACGATGTTATTTAATGAAAACGTCTTCCCTTTTCCTGCTCTAACACAAGGGAAATGTTTGTTTGCTACACATGCTGTGTTCAGATAAAGGAACAAGAGGTGACAGTGTCTTACCAGCATTTAAAAATCAAAGAGGTTAGARACTAATTCAGCCTTTTATTAATCTGTTGGTAAATAGAATTTTGCTATTTATGTGACACTAATAAATGTTTGAAGGGATATTTGACTTTTTTTTTTACCCTTGTGCTACGTAGGAGCACTTACTTGCTAAGCAAGAGCCCTAAGCCGGCATATGCAGCCTCTGTTTATATAGTTCAAATGTCAATGTCTTTTCTGCCTTGTCTGCAAAAATAAACAGAATGAAAAAAATGTGTCAGTAACAACATTTTGCATCTTGGAAAAAAGGATTTGAATTACTAGTAAACTTAACCCCATTGCACACTCCTCCCCCCCCCCCCCCCCCAAATCCAATTTAATTTTACATGTTTCTGGCTTTTGTTGCATACAGCTGTGTTATAGCTTAAAACAACTAATCTTTTTCTTTTCACTTATGGGTTTTTTTATATATTTTTGGTTTACAGGAACTATTAGTTGTTCGAACACATCTTGCAGCACATTTTCCTGTTTTAATTTATCCACCAAATACATAAATAAGGGTTTCATACCAGGAATTTCTATTCTGAATTGTATTTGAGGAATGCTTTTTAAAGCAAACTCTGAGCAAAGTGTTTAAGATGTGCTCACCCAATCTATATAGATTAGAAATGAAATTTGCTGCCTCAGGGTTTTATACTTACTAGGAAAACATTTGGTTTTCTGGATCTTGATGTGTGGGGGCTTGTTTGCTTCTTGAGTGTAGCTGTTGGCATCTCAGTGTATCACTTTTTCTTCAAATTGTTTGTGCTGATTTAGAATTTGTGGGAAATCTATGAGAAATCCACGCTTAATATAAAAAATAGAGACTTGTGGTGCGATAACCAGCCATCCCTTTAATCTCAGCTGRCCAGGCTGTGTCATTTTTCAGTACTGAGCAGGAGTAAAGACTCGGAGCCTGGTTTAATTGAGGAAGCTTATCCCAGTGATTAACTTGCTGTGTTTGGGGCGCTTTGCTGTTGCTGCCTGATGGTACAGAAAGGCCTGAGACGTCGCAGCCCAGCAGGGGGTAGCCGAGCACTGGTAACTAAGAAGGCGTCCAACTTTGAAGTATCCTTCATTATAAGGACAGCGATAGAGAGCAGGCACTCTCTAAACAGATTTTGCTTCCTGAAGGCTTGGGTTATTTACCCTGTTGGAGAGAGATGGTGCTCTGTTTGCTAGGAGAAGCCACAGCGCGGGAATTCACTGTGCAGAATAATGCGCCTTTTTTTTTTTTTTTTTTTTTTTTTTTTTTTTCCTTTTTCTTTTGGCTGTAGGTTGAGGTTTTAGATTGCTCAGGTGAACATTCCCCAGCTAAATTCTTGGAAGGCAAACGGGAGGGGAAATTGTTGTCTTCTGATAAACTACTGTGTTTTTGGAAGTATTCACATTTCTTGGCACAGAATACATCTTTTTTTTTTATTTTTTTTTTTTCCAAAGCTGCTTGCCAAACGTGTACATAATTTGCTATGCCTATGGAGTTGCATCGCTAAGTGAGGAAGCTATGCTTTCCAAACAGAGACTGGCAGCTGGCAAACATAAAATATCTCAATAGTGGCAAAGTCCCACAAAAAAAATTAGACACCTGGTTTTGAAAAATCCAAGGCCTGGCCTTCGTTTAATATAAAGCAACCGATCTTGAKCCTAAGTTGACTTTCCACTGCTGAGAACCTGGTCACACTGCTCCATTCCGCAACTGAATCTGTCTGGGGACGGAGACTGAAAGTGTGTATTCTGCTACCTTTCCTTGCCTGGAAGAATGCTGGAGAATATGTCTCCCTTTCTCCCTCCTCCCCAACAAAATAATGGGACGTGGCTGTTGAGCTGACATACTGCAGATTGCAGGGTTGTAGCTGCTTGTATTTAAAAAAACGGCTGCCCTTCMCTAGCATTGCACCCAGGCATGCCGGCTTAGATCAAGAGTCTGTCTTGCTAGGCACTGCATCAGCCAGGCCTTCACCTCATAGACAGCGTGGAGGCAGACAGTAGTCCCAGAAAGGATTATTAGTGTGAGATTTTATTTTTTTTCACAGGGTTCAGAGAGCTTGAATGGCTTCTTAATGTTCCCAAAGAGGTCTGAGAGGACACTAGTTTTTGATCTGTCTGGATGCCACAACTGGTGGGCCTCTCCTTATGCTGGCATTGCAGCAAGGTCGCAGAATGTGCCTGATAATGGATTTTTAGACACTGGGGCCACGTCACAGATCCTCGACGCTTGTCTCAGCCTCTGCTCTGCGTGGCTTTGATGGCCCAGCCTTTGTTTCTGGCCTCTGTTCCTCATCTCCCTCCTCACTGCTGGCAAAGCACTGCCTGCATTACTTGTGTCCTCCAGCCAYGACCAGAGCCACAGAGGCTCTGGAGATTGGGTCGGTTCAAGTTTTGACTTGACAGCTGGAGGGGGGGGGAAAGAGTTTCAGCCTTCGGAGAAGGTGGAGGAAGCAGCAGCAGAGCCGGCAGGAGCTGCAGGGTCTGCCAGGAGCGTGAGGCCCCCAGGGAGAGGACTCTGTCTCCTGCTGAGTCTCCGTTTGCTCGAGGGAGAATTAGTAGGGAGAGGCACCCCCACTCTCCAGACCTACGGTAGCCTGGAATTTCACTGATTCCTTGTGCAAAAGTTTCACGCTAGGTCCGTGCGTGGTGGCATTATGGTATTTTTTTGCCATTAGTATTGAGGAAGATGAAAGTGCTTACTGTCATTCCTCTCCTAAACCCAAGACATTCCTGGCTGCACAGTTTAGGAAGTAACATCCCTACCCTTTTATATAAAATATATCTGTATCACATAATTTATTTTCTTTTAAGAAGCCACTTTTGAAGGGAAGGAATGCTGCTTGATACCTGTTTAAGTGGTCGCTAATGGAAAAGCCCCTCAGTTTCCCGTAGCCCATACTCACCTTGTTGCCACCTACGCCAGGCTGCTCCTGTGTTGCTTTCCTTTGTTCTGTTTTCCTCAGTGCAATGAACCCTTACGTTATGAGTTTCTGCTGTAGTTTTAACCTCTAATATGCAACCATTACAGCTTATCTCGTCTCCTAAATTACTCTAAAATCCAATTATAAAATCCTCTTTCCCTCAATAGCACACAACTTGCCACATTACTGAAATGCTGGGTAGCTCTTTTGTTTTTCTAAATTAATAATAACTACCATTTTCCGTCTGCTCTTAGTATGGAAGTCTTTTATATCACTGTGCTGCTTTCCCATAATACATATTATGGTTCTTTTTATATGCCAGTTAYGTTTGGAAAAAACGAGAAAGGATTTGAAAAGATGTGCCAGTCAACTTCTGTGTATCGAAATATGACAATGAAAATCCTTAGTGGAAACTTAGGCAGAAAATTCCTAATAGTAATGTATCCTTCCAGAGGAAAATGGCAACTCATCATTTGCTGGAACCTTTATTTTGGGCAGACATGGTKGTTATTTCAAACCAGTTTTTAATGATTTCAAAATAAGGGTCCTGAGGTAGCATGTCAAAAGAAATGCAACAGAGCAAATGATGAGCTCTATATTCGAAAGTATTCAAAAATATTTGTGTCTTACCAGTATGGTTTCCAAATTTCTAGTAGGCTTTGTTCTTGCTTTTTTAAAAATCACATTACAAAAATAGACATGATTTACTTTGGAAGTTTATTAAATACGTACCCTGAGTTCCCAGGTTTTCCTTTTTCAAAATGCCACAGTCTCCATATTAACAGTCCAAACATTGATTGTGTCCTGACACTAAATCTTTTGCTCTTAGAATATTAACTATGTTGATAAAACCGCTAGCCTGTTTTTAATAAACTGTCTAGTACTGTAAGCATTTTCTGAAAACCAGTGTGAAGATCTAGCGATAAAAGGGATGCAGTGGAAATAAAGATGCGCCATGCAAGCTTGCGGCTTGAGTGAGATTTACCAGAAGGGCATGCTAATAGGTAAATAACATAATCACATGTTCGCATACAAACGCAGACATATATGTTCAGTTACACAGACAATCCAGTGCTATCTAATAATTACTCAAGTGCAATAAATTAACCAAGGAAGGAGTGCACACRCATGTAAGAAGGCTTACCAAGGCACGAGTTGTTTTTCCTTATAGTGGCCACCAAAATTGTGATAATCAATCCTCCACCTTATGACAAATTAAACAGAAGTATCTGATAATAGTCTTCTGTCTTACAACCGAGCGAGACTGTCCTAAAGAGCACACTGGAACTGGTGGGCTTTACTAGATCCCCTGCTGGAAGAGAGTCGCCTGGAATTAAATGGATTTTTGTGAGCGTACAACGCAAACTGTTGAGCATGCTGTGGGATCCCAGTCTGCCATCCTCATATGAACTTCTTTCTGCCTTTTTGTGGGAATTACATATGTAAGGATCAGAGCACGAACTCTACTCTGATATTTCTCCCATCCTATTTAATTGGACCTTAGCACTGAAAAAAAGGCCGCAAAGTCCAATTTCTAAAGGGGAATGCTTGGGTTGTCCACCAGTGAAGTGAAGTGAATGGCAAAACTCCAGCTAGCTCCAGCAGTAGCTGATTGGACCCCAGCCCAGCTCCCTTTGGTTCAGTGTCACACACAGCCCCGTCCTCTTTCCCAGGAGTTAAATGAAGCACGTTAAAACATTTTGGTGTTCAGCTTTCCGGGCTAGTAAATTCTTGGTTGGTGTGCTACAGCTCTCATACACTTGTGCTTTGAGGTCATGCTATTTGTTTTTTTTTAATTGTACCTGCTTCTTAAGTGATTGCTTCTTTGAGCTTGGGAAATATTTCACTTTATTTATCATGACCTAAAGTAAATTAACCCATATCAGCACAGAGGTAGAAGACATTGAAAATATATTTATATTTTAAATTGAAGTTCAAGGTAACATTTAAATGAATAATTATTTACTATTTTGTTAAATGCTGACATATATGACAGCAATCATACATTAGTACAAATGCTTTTCTGTTTTGAATGGCTCATTAGTTGCTTTGTAGGGCTGTACTGGTTTTTTAAGATTCAGATTCAAAATCTCTTCTGATTTCTGCTGTTTGGTTTTTGGCAGTGGGCCAGCTGCAGATATGCATAATATTTCACTGTTAGACCTTGCAAACAGAATATCCTGCTGTGCTAAAGAAAACATTGTGTTTCTTACCACATGAAAATAATCCATCACTTTTCAATCAGCACACATGCATACGCTGGCGCGCGCGCGCGCACACACACACACACAACTCTCTACCTGTTTTTTCCATCAGACTCCAGAAAAAATTAATGGCTATGATGTGAAGGGTGGACTCTTTGTACATGATCCATTAAAGTACAAACTAATCAAAATATATCTAGCATCTGATTTGCAAAGCAATGTGGAGCCAGGGGCAAGCTGAGGAAATAGACCATCTGAAGACCTCTCTGACCTTGTTCAAGTAGCAGTATCTTTTTGTTTGTTTTAAATGTTACATGGAAAGTGAGAGCACAAGTACAAGACAACCGAGAACATCCCTTTGTGCAGCTCACCACTGCTACGTAGAATGCATTAYATATGAAAAGGCAAAAAAAGCATACATATCGTACACCCTGCAAAATACATGTTGCCTTGTTTAATGTGTGCAGCTGACCAGTAGTGAAGATTCCCTCCTTGGGAACAGACGCATTGCACAGGAGGAAGCTTATTCATGGTAGAGCACAGAGAACCCGTGGGTGCATGTGCACAGGCTGTGGGAAGAATAAAGTGAGCTCTCTTTTTGTTATGCCGTGCCAGATATTACTGTGCATTTATGACTTTTCTTCTGTGCGCTGAATGTCACTGCTATCGGAATGTTTACCAGGGGCAGTGATATCTCAACAATTTCCCATTCCAAGAACAGGAGAAAAAAAAAAGAAAAAAAAAAAAAAAGGAAAAGAATAATTCAGCTACCATACTACACTGTACTGGGTCTCCCTGTGTTGTTTTCTATAATTCATCCTTTTTTTACAAGCAGACAACATATTACATACCAATACACAAACAGTAGTCAATTTTTTACTTYCCAGTGCTGAAACAGTGGTCAATGAATCTACAGTTATTTGGAGTAATAGGTGTAGTAGAGTAAATGTACTGTAGTCCAACTAAGTATTTAGGCACCTAACTCTTACTTTAAAGTGAAGTTAGAACTCCAGGACGGAGTTAAGTCTAGATTTTTTCTGCTTAAATGTTGCTCTTCTGTTCTGAATGTAGTCACTGAAGGATGTCTCTATAGCTAACTATAGGAAGTGCTTTGCATCACCTGTCATGACTAAATTAAGAGCCTGGAGTTGGGAGGGAGGAATCATAATGCAAGACCAAGATTACTTTGTTGAAACTGCCTTTCTTCCCTCTGCAGTCCTTAATATTTTGCTGAATGGGAGTGGATAAGGAGGTGTAAGAGATGTAGCGCATAGTTGTTATGTCTATTGGCAATACATCAACCAAATGCAAATGGACCGTTCAGGTAGGTAAGGTCATGGGATCTTAGGAGGATTTTTTTTTCCTTGTCTTTGCAAGGTCTTAGTATTTTTATCTGCATGTGCCTTAGACCTAAATTCAAGGCAATAGATGGTAACAGCTGAAAGAGCAGGTCTAGAAGCATGCGGTGGCCCAGGTTAAGCAGAGGCACTGGGAACTGGGRTGTCATCAGGGCTGGAGGAACCTGGCTTTTAATTTCCGAACATTCTTCACTGCTGCCCTTTGAAGCATTTTTAGTCATGCATTTTTAGACCATTGAATTCTGAACTTCTGGTCACCCCTTTCTTCCAGTTGTGAAAACAAGAGCTTGTCAGTGGAAAAAGGAGTTCTCAACTGAACTGTCAGAGTGCAATTTGTGACATGAGTCAAAAATCAGAGCTCTGCTCTGTTACCACGATAACACTTGATTAAGATGACTTGCCAGGCTGTCGGTCTGGTGGTTTTGTTGCCACCCACTTATTTTTTACTTTCTCAATTATTTTTTTGTGCTTTATCTAGGTTTGGGAGATTGCAAATGGATGCAACACATTCTGGTATCTAAATAAAGCGTGAGAACTTTTGGCCAGCCTTTTCAGGATTGTTTTGTAAAATAAATGACTTTCCTTTGGAGTCCCACATCTTTCAGCTCCCTTTCCAGTTTTCATTTGAAACATGGAGCTGTAAGAAAGAGAACATGGAGAGGGTAAATAATGAGAAAAGACTAGTCTAGTGGTTGGAGTGAGAGATGATCTATTTTCAGCTGTGCTAACTCATGTTTGACCTTAACAGGGCAGTTACCCACTTTGTACTGATCAGTTTACTCATCTATGAGATAGATAAAATAATTTATGATATACTGATTTTRGTTGAAATAAACAGAAAATATGTATTTGTAGAAAAGACAAGAAATCTTTGCCAACATTTTTCCTTGTGGAATGACAAATATTTTTCACTAAAACAGCAGGACTGTTCATCTGGCTTTTCAGAGGCCCTTACAAATCCAAGTGGAGTCAACTGAAGCTGTGGTAGCTCCAAAAGTTGGGGAATACCCTTTGTGGTGGTTCTCTGGTCTTAAATGTGAATGAAGTTTGTGCAGTCTTCAGGAGATTGACCTTACTTTCCGTGAGTGAAGAGGACACTTTGCTTTCCTCACATACACTATACTTACACTGTGGGAACAGAATTACTTACTGATATATGTGCATTTAATCYGATCGCTCTTCAGAAAGTTGTCTCTTTATGTGCCCACCTCTTCACTGTCTTTTCATCCCAATTACAGAAGCCTCTGAGCAATTATAACACACCGGAAATGCCAGAATATGTCATTTAATGAACTGCTGTTGCACGTGGAGTTATTTGAGGTATTATTTTTCACAGCTGAATATTTCCTCTTCAGCAAGAGCTGAAGAATGGTGTTGGACAATGCCATGAAKTCCTCTTTCAGAATGGCTCGCTTATTTTACCTCAAAATTTTTGACAGTACAATTTTTTATCCTGTTAACTCAAAGGCTCCATAAAGAAAAATGTAAGGGAGGATAATACATCCAGCAAGTAAAATACTGGTCAGCCACGTCGTTTGTGTTAATTCCATGTACTATGAGGTAGAAAGTCGTGTCTAAACCCTGCTGCTGTGAGAAAAGCTAGCTTCGTCCTTCGGGATGAGTGCGGACCCTTTCTTTGACTCACAGGCACTTCAGCGGCTCAGCATCGCTCCCAGGAGTTTACAGAGAGGAGGTGTCCAAGTTTTTTCCTTGTCCAGAAGGCCTGCTGGCCTGACAGGAGGGCCTTTGAGGGCAGTGGGATGGAAAAGAAAGAATGAGAGGAGGAGGGAGGGGAAGGGATCTCTTATTATTTACTCTGGGGAGGGATGGAAGAAAGAACCTGAGGCTCCTGGCAGAAAGAGACAGGAGGTCTATGGTGACAAACAAGTAAAGAAGAAGATGCTGATAAAGCATAATGAAGTAAAGAAAAAAGCACTACGCATGAGGCCTGGTGATACCACCATGGATCACCAAGAAACAGCTGATAGAAAAAGTGAAATACCAACAGTTCTCAAGTGACAGGCAGAGAAATGAGCCAAAAATAACCAACATTAAAGCAAAATTCAGGCTTGTCTAAGCACTACCAACAGTAAGAGAAAAAGAGCCAAGTGCAGTCAGCTAGTTGTTCCAAACACCCAGAAGTGCCAGCTGGCATCTTCTGGAGGAAGCATCCATCAGCAAAATGATAGGGTTTTTTTCTTCTTCTTTATTGACTATAGCAATATTTGTCCAGGTATTTGCTATGTGTCTCTGATATGAATATTAGTCAAGAAGAGGAAAGCAGTCCTAAATTGCCCTGGACAGAAAAACTTAACAGCAGCAGCTCTCTTTCCTTTTTCATAAGGAGACACTGTAACCAGAGAAGGATTTCCGATTGGAAGAGGTGGTGTTACCAAAGAAGCTGGAGATAACAAGGCAGGAGTTGAGAAGGAAGAGTAATTGAAAGGGATGCCTCCGGCACAGTTAAGATTAATGTTCCTCCTAGTTTTCTTCCACGGATGATGTTCCAGCTTATTTGTATGGTTAACACTGGGAGTAAAGAGCTTGTGAAGCATAGAAGAACTCCACACAGTCTGCTGAATTCGTGCCATCACCATTTCAGCAGAGGGGGAAAAGACGACCTACCTGATTCTCCGCACGTTTGCACCAGCGTAAATGAGAGGTTAGATGGATTGTCTGGAAGGAGGTGTTACCGCTGCTGATTAGCATTGGCCAAGCCGGGCCACACTTGTGCATCGYGTGATAGGATTGCGGGTGTGCAGCCGTAAACTGGGGAGCTGCTTCACTCCTTGTGGAAGAGTAGATCCTGAGTGAGTTGGGAGGAAGAGTTGGTGCTGGGGGATGGAAGGGTGACCCCTTACTGCAGGGATTTCTACACTGTAGGGAGTCTGCTGTGGTGAAGGTCTGATAAATCACAAATGCTGTAACGACAAGCATACAAGGGATATTCAAAATTATCTCTTGTGCTGGTAATTGCTGTTAACTTCCTATATTTTAGATGTTTGTGTTGACAATGTCATTTGCAGCCTTCAGTTCTTTAAGAAAAATGGTTATAATTAACCAATGCTAATGTGCAACTGTTGCTATTTTATTTTCARAAGTTGCGCACCTGACTTAGAAAAGTTGCACAGGAAGGTGTTGGCTTCAGCCAGAGGTACCACTAGAGGTGATTGCCTGGCAGGCGACTGCTGTCCAAAGGGTGAGAGAGAGTAAATCATTCACTTTAAAGGTACTTCTTTTTTTGCGTGTCCCATATTGTGTTAAGAAAAGCCCTCTTTGGGGAACAAGCTCATACAAATACGTTTTAAAATATTGTAATGTTCAATACATAGAATATTACCTGTAGAGCACTATACTCCCCTGAAAAGAGAGTCAATGTAACAGGTGACCAAAAGACTGGATATCTCTTTTCGTGATGTGATTCACCTGAATTCAGACAGATATTCTGAAGCACTGTAATGGCAGAATACATCCTCCTGCCTGTCCCTTCCGGTACCTTTCATGGTRCTTTGTTCAGTTGTAAATGAAGCAGTCAAAGAGAACATCACCATCTTTCTTGCTAGCAAATCTCCTGTTCCAATATATTTCACTGTTAGGACTCTTCTTCACGCTCTACTTTCTCCTGTTTAATTTCATCCCATTACTCCTGTTTGCATTTTAGTTTGGCTTAGCAGTCCTCCGCTCACATTTTTTTTCCTCCATCCATCTTCATCCCTCGCTGTGACATCAGTCGTTGTTTCTGGAGGAATCAAACTACAGCTACGTGGGATATATAGTGAAATTTGGGGTTTGAACATTCCTCAGTCCCACAGCTGAAGGGAACATACCTTGCTGTTCAGGTCTAAAAAAATGAGTATTAAGGGATTACATTACGCTTGCTAGAGCTTCACCCAGAAACATACCTTACAGACATTTCTTTTTCTGTATCGGAGGTACAAGGCTTCCCTCTTTCCACGTTTTCTTTGGTTGCAATGCCAGAGATGTTATTTTCTCTCTGCCACACAGGGTTTGGCTATCTCTCTCCTCTTCCGTGAGATTTTAAAAGGTACTTTTTCCCCTTCAGCTTTCCTTGATGTCTCCTCAGGTAGAATTGGATACAAGTTTATACCGATGCTGGCATTTTTATTTTTCAACCAACTCTGAATTTTTGCAGGTCTGAATTTGTGCTTGGAAGCTGATTAAAACCTTGCCGGTTTAAAACAAAGGGTAATACATTATTTTACTTTATACATTATACATTATTTTTATACATTTTTTTTATACATTTACTTTATACATTATACAAATACATTATTATTTACTTAACTGAAATAATAGAGACTTTGAATGTGATACTTGCTTATGTGTAGCAGATTGGCACAAGGCTGAACATTCACCAGAAATCTTACGTATGTCCTCTGATTTACTGTGAATCGCTTCTCATTTACACTGGAAGTACAGATAAAATCAGATCCGTAACACTGTGATGACTGTAAGTGGTCTGTTTAGGTGCTTTCTAACAGATGGTTGAATCAAATCATTTTAGAAATCCCGTACCAAAAAATTGTATGCACTTCTCTTTCACTCTCTCTCCACTACCGTGCATTTTCTGCTGGTTAGAGCAAGCTCAGTGTGCTCAATTTGGCCTGTTATTGTGTCATTGACATTGATGTTTTATTTACTGAATTACATTTGCGTTTGAGGCCTCCTTTATTTCCAAAATGTTTTCTTAAAGTCTTGCCTACATTAAGCATTCTCCTTTCTCTTTCTATAAAGCATTTCACGATGTGCTGATCCAGTAGGAAATTTACTTGTAAAGTCTGGCAGGAGCTGCCAATACTCAGGGCTTTTGGGGCAGCAGTGGRAACTTTATTGTCAGAGTTATCACATCCCCTTTCCATTCACCTGCTGTGTTTTTATGACTTAGAAATCACCACGCCTTGTTTATGATGGCAGTTTATTACAGGGTAAGAATATACCAAAAATATTTTTTCAATTACTGAAACAAAATACTAAAGATTCTGCTTAGGATACAGGTTAAGGAGAAATGGGGGGAATGTAATTCCCCTTGAGGAACCAATGCAATTAGTTTAATAAATAAAGGGAGTGCATTAATTAGATTAATAAATTAAGAGAGCCGCTATTTGTCAGTGGTTGATTACAGCCAGCTTTTTGTTTGAGTATTATTTGGTCAGGAAGGGCAGGTATTTCTGCAATATGAATTCCTGTTATTCTTGATTTAAAGAAATTTTATTTCAGACTTCAGTATCTTTCTACTTTGAACACAGTCAAACGGTCATCTAAGTTTTACAAATTTTAACTGAAGTTGTTTCCTGGGTTCCCAAAACCCAATATCTGAATATTGTGTACAATGATACTGCAAAAATATTCATACCGATTGTATTACTTTCTCTCATTAGACGTGATGACCCACTGTTAACGAATAAAATACCCACAGTCGCTTTGTCTAATACATTATGCACAACAGGGCAAATTCAGTGCAGGCCAGGCCATTTGGTACTTCCGACTGGCCRAAATACGGTGCTTTTCTACCTGTGTGCAGTAGGCAGTAAAACAACCGATTTGGGACGTTGTGTTCACGTGAGTGAGCGTGGGTGCAGCCCCATAGGCAGGCTGCAGGCACACACTGCTCGGATGGGTGGGTGAACCGGTGACAGTTGTCACCTAATTAACATTGAGCTGAACGTCTCAGCTACTCTCGCGTATCAGTAAGTAAATTACCAGGGAAACGCCCTTACGACATCAGGTAAGTTAACTCACGTGCCTGCTTAGACGTATGTTTGAGTACGCATTAAATTAAATACTATTGTATAGCTACTGAAAAATCTATTTATTTTAGCACCAATGAAGTGTGAGTGATTACAAACATTGATATTTAAAATACTTTTTTTAGTGAGGAGGACGGGGAGGAAGATTGTTCTCAGGAGTGTTCCGCCTGATGTTTGTGTTGTGCAACTGAAACACGTCCAAGAAATAAGTTATAAATACTCAGTTTTCCCATAGTTGTTTATTTCTGAAATTCTTCAGTTGTGACCTGCGGTCAAAGTATCAGCTGTCTGTAGAGCACTTGCTGGGGGCCTGGGGAAAGCGCTGAGCCTTTGTGATGTTGGCCCGGGAAGGCTCTGTCCAAAGGAGATGAACAAGAAAAAATGAGGTGTAATAAAATTTGAGTGTAAATCACATCAGCGTGAGCAGCACTCAGTATGCCCATCTCCTTGCCCTTGCCTCTTTATCCTTTGGAAAAAGGCCCCCCCCAAATTAATGTGAAAAAGACCAAGGCCCACCAAGTCATCGCATGTGGCTTTGTTGCTTTGTTAACCCGGGAAGCATGAGCTCAAAGCTGTTCTCTGTTTACACTCTCTGGGAATTTTTCTGTTAGTGGTATAAATTAACCCATTCCTCTGGTTGGTACTGCCTTTTTATTAAATATATTGCTCACCATCAGTTGCTGGCATTACTAGTCTTGTCTTGCTACTGCGTTGCCACTCAGGCAGTAGGAATTAAAAAGCCATCGGAATATCCCATTTTCCTGCCCAGTTTGCCACATGTAGTAAATAAGGAGTTGGGGTGCTGATTCAGGGGTGGGCTTGGTATTTCATTTTTACCAAGAAAATATAAAAATAAAAAGAAAATCCTATACAATGAAGGAAACGTAGCACTTAGTTTGGACAGCATAGGCACATAAAGATGTGGTAGCTGTAAAAACCATTATCTTTTAGCAAACAACAGTCGCTCATCAAATAAGACAACGATTTTAATGAAGAATCATTGATAAGGATGCAGTAGCACATTGATTAATGCACACAGCAACTTCTCCTGAAACATGACTGCATTAGGTCTTTACTCTTTTGCAATGATACGCAAGCTCTAATAAAGCTTTTACAGTTATTCAATATCATGAATAGTATTAGCAGAATGATCAGAGTTTCTATCTGAAATGGATGACTATAGTTGCTGGACTTCTTAAAGTTCTCACTTTTTTATCTGTACCTACATTGTTATCGGACGGAGATAAATAAAGGAAAGAAATGTCCAGGAAAGAACTGAGGGGAAAAAAATGAACAACCTATTATTTTTGGTTGTGGTGCAACATAACTTGGATATATTGTAAGGTAATTAAGAATTACCTAATTTAACCCACAGCAATATACAAAAACACAYCACCATGTCATTTGGCTCTGTTTGRCTTCTGTAAAAGTGCTTTAGGAGAACGGTGTTTGTCACCGGTAAAAAATTGTCTAGCCTTTATAGCTGTACTGATTTATTTTTGAATGCAGGGCTATTGTTAAATATAAAATGATTTTTTTTTCTTTCTTTGGATCTAGACCATACATCACACTTTTGTCAAGAAAAAAACTAGATGTAATTCCTGGGGCAACACGTCCCCATTTCCCCTGTAGATTTTTCTGATCATTGAACCCTGCAATAAAACGGTCCCGTGAACACCTGTTTGACACATGGACGGTGCAGTGCATGTACCGCAGTTTGAAGCACTGAAGTAGAGTTGCTGTCATCTCACCAGAATTTGGTGGGGCAAACCTTGTTTTAAAGGGAAGTTGTTAAGATCTAGGTGGGATCCTGGAGCTGGAGAATGATCTGAATTTAAAACCATCTTCCTGAAATCAGTTATTCTTTAGAACTACTCCTGCAAGTTACCAAGCACACAAGCTGTTTTATTGTATTGCACATGCAGTTACATTTAAGAAAGTTTGTATTTGCTTGCATGAAACTGTGCAGTACGAGGCTTCTTGTTTTGATTATCTTTTGACCTGCTGGCTTACCTGAGATGAGGGAGAGAGAGAAGTAACGCAAATGGCTGTGAGCTCGAGCATGCTGTGTGATGTGTGAAGGAAGCACGGAGCACATGTGCTTTGTTAATGGGAATTTCTCAGTTAGTAAGCCATCGCATATTAGTAATATCATCATTCAGGATTAATTAATGCATCATTATGGTCTTCTAAAAGGCTTTTGCCAGTGTGATACTGAGTGCATGGGTTAGTATTTGTTCTGGAAATGTTTTATTATTATTGCTTTATTGTAATTTGAAAGCTGATTTGGTGTCTTGAATTGCACTCGCGGCCCCAGAAGCGTTGTTTTAATTGGAAATATTTGCAACGAAAAATACCAGACATAAAACATAGATGAATAATGTGTAGTGGGCCATTCTCTAGTTCTATAAATGGATAGTTTTACTGAGACTAGAGAGATCCAGACATGGCAGCTTGATTGTTCTGATCAAGAGTTTGTCCCCAGCTCTCAGGGCCTGATCTACCCATTCCCCTTTCCCAGGCCTGCTTAGGGCCTTGTGGGGCATGCACAACTTTTGAGGATCAGATCTGAAACTCTTCCCAAGGAACATGCTTTTGGAGAACATCTGTTTTGAAAACACAAGGCATGTGGAAACCAGAATAAGACCAAGGTCATCTCAAGTTTAGCTTTCCTCTACCCAAGAGCTGCCTGTAGTCATTTTGCTAGCTTTATTTTCATCTGGTCCATGGATAGTAAAAATTCTGCTCATAAAGCAATCACAAAAATTGTTATGGCCCTAAAGAATGCTGCGTAAAGCAAATAAGTGCTGTAGTTTCCAGATTCCATCCCTAATTAGTAAGAGGGGTCAAGTGTCAGGTCCATCAGTGAGCTGTAGTATTTCAGTTTTCCATCAGTGAGGGTCATTCATTTCAGAAGACAAAGAGGCTGAGAATTTTCTTTGTGACATTGTTCTGGTTGCCTTTCCTTCTCATGTTGTTCCTAGCTTTTTCCTGATACTTTAGCTTGTTTTTTTAAAACTAGTCTCTGGATAATACTTTAGTGGACTCTTAAATCACTGTTTTTTTCTGCTGCTTGGCAATCTAGTGCCTTTCTTTCCATTAACCTACTGCCTGATTACACCAACTGTCTGAAATGCAGTTAGAATGACTCTTTGCGTACGATCTTATCCGACACTAACATCTCCTTCCATTTTTTAATCTCATTTTAAGCACGTGGAACTATCTGAAGTTCCTTTTGCCCCTTTTATCTAGATTCCATTTTCTTAAATGAAMTCATCCAGCTTCTCCGAGGGGAATAGTTTAATTGTTCAAGGTGCATGATTTGTAGTGACCTTACAATTGTGCAGGACCACAGTCCGTGGTGTTCCATGCAAGTGATCAGAAGGGGCCATGCTCGCCTTTGAAGTGGGGTAGCTTATTAGAAAAGTAGTAAGTCGTATCAAACTTTCTTTCCAATTAACTGTGTCCTTTCCACATAAGCATGTTCTTTGTGTTGTGGGTTGGGKTTTTTTTGAATGAAATTTACTGCCAAATCTATGTTTTRAGCGACTAGTGTAAAGTATTTTCATTATAACCACCTATTGATTCATCTAAGTTCATAGCTGAATAGTCATAACTTAGAAGATTTATAGAGTTCTAGGTGTCCAATTTATATAGCTTATTTGTTTTACAATAAGGCCGTTTTTTCCCCTCTTTTGTTCTCTCTGTTCAGCTTTACTTACTAAAACTGTGGCTCGTATTCTCCACTGCTTCCATGGGACCCATCGTATGATTTGGTTTGTATGGTTTTGATTTAATCAAGAGGAAGATGAAAGTGGGTGTATGTTACTTTCAACTCCTTAGCCATTTTGCCATCCATCTTAGTCAATGTGTGGTTGCCCAGGACACGGCATTAATGATAGCTGTCAAAATAATAGTCAGAAGGTTAAAGGTCAAGAAAAATATGTAAAAGACTTCAGGGTGAACCAGATGATAAAGTAACTCATTTAGGCCATTAAATGCTAGCATAGTATGGACTTGATGGGTTCATGGGTTACTAGAAGCAAGAAGAGTAAATGGGGACATCTTCAAGTAGTTTACTCTTGTTAAAAGATGAAAAAAGATGATAATAGCATTACCAAACAAGCGCACTAAAGGCAATTTTCTTAATTACCGTGCTGACCCAGCAGTGCACAGAGAGAGGTCTTGTTATTAGAATGAGAGCTTTTACTTTCAAACAATATTAACCCTTCTCGGTACCGTATGTCTTAATTAAGAGTATTCCTGGAAGTTCTGCAGCTGTCAACATTTTTACGTTTCTCTTTGGGTTTGCAAACCAGTGGGTCAAGAAACAAGCTGTTGCAACTGTCTGCATCGTTTCAGTGGTCTTTATTTCATTTTAGGTCTGTCTCCAATAAAGCTATGACTCTTATGTTTATGAACGGGGCAAGCCTGAACAGCTAACCTGCCTCTTACTATATGTATTCATACAGTGTGTTTATATTTTAGCAGTCTTAAATGTTAATTGATCGAAGAAGAGCTTGTGTGATCTTACGCTACCCAGAAGAACGCTATCAAAACAGCACTATGACATTGTCTCCCTTTCCCTTATTTTTTCAGCAATGCGTTTTATTTAGAGTTGTTTAGAAAACAGTACAGACATACTTTCCAGAATTATCTGGGTAGGTAAGAATATATAAAGTTCTGGAAACTATTATACTTTTTTTAAACAGTGAAATTCCATAGAAAACTGGAAAGTTTATATGAATAACTAAAAGTTTTTGAATTTCGCTATCTGCAACAGGAGGACATGAATTAGTAATTTCCTCAAGCACTTACAAAAAATTCTAGCAAGATTGATGTGTTTCGTACATGTTGCCTGTCTTCTGTTACCTAACTGGCCGCGGATAGTAAAGGCTTCATCCAGGCTCTAAGACTTTCCAATACGTTGACAGTCTTTCATGCCAGAGAGACTGCTGTTTTGGCTGGTTTCTTAATGTGTCTTCTCAGCAGTATTACTTTAGTTTGAAGTGGTTATATGTCAAGCTCAGATATTTTCTTCTTACTGTCATTGTGTTGYAGTTACATTCGGTGGAGAGGAAATATACATTTGGCATTGGCAAATGTCATAGGCAAAGGAGTCTTCTGCTCTTACAACATCAAAATAAAGATATGCAGATACAGAAGACACTAATGAGAACAGTGGGATATTACTGAGAAGATCATTAAAGAGAAAAGAAGCAATAATTTGCAATTGTGAAGTTATGTCATTGCACTACCGTAATGAAATCGCAGTACAATGTAGTAAAACCAGTTGCACTGAAAGCTTTGGGGAAGTCAGTACTGCTACTGTGACCATCATCCATTGCTTTGAGAAGGCACTTCATTAGTATTGATAACTTGGCAGAGAGGGGGAACCAATAAATCTGAAGGCAAYGATTGGGGCATCCAGAGTGTCTTGCTCTAGAGCATCTTTCTACTTACGTCTTCCCTTTTGCCTCCCATCTGCTGTCAGAGGACTTTTCGGTGACTGTCCTTCAAAGTAGCGTGTCAAGCAACCTGTTCCCAGTCCTGGAAGCTAGGAGAATTGTGGAAGCGTGATAACAAGGAGACAAAAAGCTATCAAGGGATTGGATTCATCTCCCTGTACTTTCTCATCTGCGRCTGTCTTTGGAGTTTTGGTCTAGAGCAGAAGCAAATGCTCTGATTTTCCCCACTTACCACACATTGGTTCAGTTCATGGTGGTTTTGGTGGGGGAAAAAACTAGATTCCTTCTGAAGGAAAATGAAGCAGCAGCTGAGCTCCAGGTACTCACCAACCATGTACCAGCCTCCTGTAGGGAAGAAAGGGTCCAAAATAATGACTGTTCTTCTGTCAACTTGAAACTACGTAAGTGGCAGGGGAATTTGCTCCAAGACACCAGATAAAATGTGGTTCAAAGTTACCTCCCAAAAGTGCAATTTCTATAGGTGTAGAGCCCTCAGCACCAACTGCAGTAATCTGTTGATCTGTTCTTTTSACACCAAACTTCTTGCTAATGTAGGCCAAGCCTAGAGTTAAGGCATCTAATCTAAGATGATTGTCTAAAYTGGCATATTTTCTGTGGCACTTGGTAATTATTTTTATTATGTTATTATGAATCAGCATTATATCATACTAATATACCAAATTCTATTTCTGTTAGTACTGTAATATCCCTAACAATCCCTACTAATGTCAYGAAACTGCTGGGCTTGGCACTGTAAAGACATGTAGTAATTTTGGCAAGAGCTACTTGAAAGAGCTTACAATCTACCTCACTGCAATAGAGTGAAAAGCATGGAGGGGAAGTTTTTTATCCTCACTTCCCTGGGAGACAGTTAAAGTGAGTTGTRCAAAATGAAACAGAAAGTATGAGGTAGAACTAACATTTGAAGCCAGGTACCTTGAAAATCATTCCAATGCCTGGACCAAAAGACACTGACAAGCTTCTTTTCTGTCAACTTGTGACATATAGCTGTGCTGTGGTGACTGGAAAAAAAAACTTGGATTAACATAAAGCAACAAATTGTGGTCACATTTACACTATTTGTAGATTTGTAGCAGAGCATTATATTCCAGCGTTATAGCGAATTTAAAATCRTATATCTTCTGATGTCTGGTTTGCAAAAATTGTTAGCTGACCAGGCAAAGAACATCTGAATGGCTAATGGAAACTTGCTCTTCCCCCTAAATGGGGCAGTTGTCTAATTTGTTTAGCTAAACTACATTAGCCTTACTGAAAGTTTTATTATCACAGTCAAAAGCAGGAAGCAAGGAACGGACATGCTGTATTTTTAAAATTAAAGCAATTTTGAAAAACAAACTCAGTTTCGTATTGATTAGTTCATTTGTTAGATTAGAGGCTCATTACTTTTAATAATAGGATAATAGTAGCTAGAAATGGAAAAGATCTATTAGATCATTGAGTCCATCCCCATTACAAGGGCAGGATATAGTCAGGTATATGTGGATGGATGTATCAAATATTAAATTCATATGACACAGTAAATCCTCCGTTTCCTTCACAGAGTGCTGATGCTAAGAGCTTTGACACTGAGTTGTTTACTCTTAAAAGCAGCTTCAGAGCTACCTTCTGGCCAGCTCTTAGGCAGATGTTTAGTTGGGAGAGAAGGATCCCAGGAGCCCGGTGAGGAATAAGGGCATGGCTTGGTCTTCTTTTCCCTCCTGGAAGCATGTTTCAACATGCACTCAAACACATCCAAGAGATGCCTCTGCAAGACTGAAGTCCTGCTCCCAAGTTTTGTTCTGGTAGTGATAAATGAGTTACCTGTAGAGCTTTGTGATAAAGGGCCTCCCTGAACACTTAATTTCTAGTGACTACTGCAAGTACCTCACCTCAGTGAGTTGCATAGCCACTGCCTTTTTCTGTCCCYGCTGGTACTGAATTGCTTTTTCCAAGTGTATCGTTACAGTGAGAGGAGCGGAGAGACTGAGGGGTAGTTCCTCTTCACTCCATAGTGGCAGTGGGGTAATGGGGCGACACGGGAGACCAAGGTGCCAAATCCAGTGGCATGTTAGATTTTTGTGCACAGTGCAGCAGCTGCCATGGAGACATTGAGAGTCAGGTGAGATATGCAACATGAGTGCATACCAGATGAATCATTTTCCCATCTGCTCAGCACCTGGTTTCAGGTAATTGATCTTAAGCCACTCCATCTCTCTGCCCGTAAGTTTTGTAGGAAACAGACCTATCTGGAATTGCAGTCCCCTTCCCCACAGAGCCAATCCCCTTCCCCATGAACTCAGGTTGCATTTTATGCTCCGTGATATTTATGGGGAACTGATGAAGGTTTGTGGGGTTTATTTTGGTGAACATTATGCAAAAGGGAGTGAGGGTGGAGGTCTTAYTTCACATGTCCATGATTTAGCTTCTGTGAAGCTTCGTAGACGAGGAAACCGGAAGGTTTTCCCAGATGTATAAAAATACCCACTCTTAAGAGACTGCCTTCAACGCAGTCAAATAAATTTATTGGGCATATGGGGGTCATATTGACTCATCGTGTTTTTTTCATTTATTCCTCACTCTGCAATTATGATGGTGGAGAATGGGAAGACCTTCAGCTTAAAGGGTTACTTCTTTAACTGCTGTATCTCAAAAAAAGGGAGACTGAAGGCATGAAACAGTTCTATTAGAATAGACTGTTCAGAAGCAGTAGTGTGGTTAGTTTATTCAAATATTAGATAAGCTCACTGGCACTGTTAATACTTACGTCTGTAAGCAGTCCTTTTAAYCTTCTCTAGGACTCCAGTAAATCTACCCATGTGAGTAAGGGTGTAGTATTCGTTTACYGAGACTACTGAAACAGGTGAGGAGGCATATTAAGTTCAGTAAGACTAGTCTTGTGCATAAAGATTAATCACGTCACTAAGCATCTGAAAGATTTAAGTGGAAAGTCAGCCCTTTTTGATTCTGTCCTCATATTGATTTTGGGGAAATTGCTAAATTTAGAGCAATTAGATACATTGAAAGTAATTAAATGCAAAAGTGCTGTAGCAATTAAAATGGAAGTCCAAGCTGCATGTAGAACAGTTCAAACATTTTATGGTGTTTCTTGATTTCCTTACAACTGCAAGAGTTTTTCCAGATTGATGCCTTCTGGAATTATGCAGCCCCCATTTTGTTCTTTAAAATTGTTCCATGGTACCCTTCAGCAGTTTCTGCTGTAAAGTGAAATCTGTTTTTTTTTAAAAAAAGTAAGTATGGACGTAATCATTTTAAGTCACAGTGCACTGCACATGCCCAGAAGAACCTCGATCACTTCCAAATTCAAGGACTAATAAAAATTGGAAGCACTCCAGTAATTTTAAATTACTTTGCACATTGAAGAGTGATTTAAAATCATTGAACTGATTCAATTTTTTTTATATATGCACTTCAATTTGGAAGTGAGTCAGATGGACAGCAGCATGCTGAAGAGGTTCGAGACATATTGAACTAATTTAAACATTTTTAATTCAAGAAAGAGAGAAAGGAGGAGTAATGAGGTTCCTAATAGGAACCCAGAGAACACCCCTCATTTACTGCCACTGCGTGGTTAGGAGTAGGATGATAAAGCAGTGAAGGAGTGACCAACATGATCAAGGAGTCAGCTGTTTTAGTATTAGTGTGGTAGTGAGGTGAAGGACCACCAGAGCTGGTGGGATCTGGACGAAGCCCTGTGGTTATGCTTAATTTATTACTACTATTGTTTTCAAAGAGATTTACACAACTGTGGATTCTGTTTTTCCTTTTGCAGATCTAGCTGACAAACAAGGAGGACTGACTGGCTTGGGGAAGAATACACACACATGTGCATACATGTATGCAAATGTAGGCAATGTTTAATTTGGCTTCACAACATTTGCTACCTGAGACTGGTACATATGCAGAAATAAAAAGGCCGGCATATGGAACTGCCTGGCAGCATGTGAATATTACTTCAGCATTCATGCACTTATGCATAAAATTAATATAGGAAAAGGTTTCTTTTTTGCAAGACAAAAACACAAGGACCATTCTGAGGTAAATGCTGTTAAAGTTCCACAATCAATATTTTACATGTTCTTCCACAGAAATAACAAAAAAAAGAGTGGAATTTTCCCATCAATAAGTTGCTGCGGTCCTGCGTAACATATCCAGCGGGAATGTGTGATATTAGTATCATAGCTGGGTTTTTTTGAACAGATGACAAACTAAAGCCTTCACATAGAGGGTGCAAGTAGAGGGGAATTAAAAAAAAAACAACAAACAAAACAAAACCAAAAAACCAAAAACAACCCAAAGACTGCCTTTGTGAAGAGGCCGATAGTTTTTACTTGACTCTTCATGCAGAAACAAACATGTTTGTCTGTTTTAGAGGAATCAMAGGAAAGTGTTAAGAGAGAGATGTTCGAACTCGTGCCTTTCCTTTGAACACTAAATCACCCTTTGAGTAGGATTTTGATTAGGGGGTTCTGTTTTAATCCAAATTTGACATGGTCAGCAACAGTCTCTGATTCTAGTCACAGTAAAAAAAAAAATGAGCTGAGATAGTGTGCTCAGGAGTCCAATAGCAACGGAAAGATGGGATTTCCTCTTTGCCCTCTATCCTGTCTTTTTCCTTGCATCAAGGGAATTTCACTGTGGATATTAGTAGGATCCACTGAGTCAAAATCCCACTTCAACAATACGAATCATACCATGTATCTCCGTGTTTCCATAGAGCTTCTTGCTGTGGCTTATAGTTGGCGTAAACTCCTAGTGTCTGTCTTCACTAGAAAGGCAGGACACCTTCACACACAGTCCAATACATTTGGATCAACTGACTGATACTAAAATCGACTTAGCAGTCATCGCGGACCTATTTAACTTCATGTCAGCTAGGCTGGGATAAGCTTTCTTCTAACCATATATTTAACCATGGCCAGCTGACAAGATGTGAAAGACAGTTTTTCTTTGCAAAGCCATGTTTCACTTCTGTGTTACCTTACTCAGCTCCTTTAAGGTATGCTCTKACATGACCTTACTTTTAGTGGTAAACCACTCGACCACTGAGTGTTTGTAACCACAGAAAGAGGAGGTCTTATTCATATAAAATATTCTTTGCTTTGCATCTTCCATCAAGAAGATGTTTTGCATTCTTACTGTGGAAATGCGAGGCCCAAGCTTTTATCACACTAACTTGTCTCCATGCTTTGCCAACATTCTGTGGAGATGATAATCCTTTTACTTCCAGCTATAAAAGGGTCTTTCAGGAAGGACTGAAGCCTCCCCTATTTTTCCAGAGTACCAGCAATCTCAGATTTCTGACCGTCTTTCTTTTTGTTTCTCGCTTTGTGAATTTCAGTTCACTTCTGTGCTTTTCACCGGTTGATCAAATCTTAACAGCGTCCACCTACCTTCAAATCTGTTTAGCGGTATCCATCAGTTCCTGGTTAGGAACYGGTTGTTCCACACAGTACTTCTGACAAACCAGAATCTAAGACTTTAAGGGAGGGTTTTCGTAGGCTGAAGACCTATCTACGTATGCCATGTTGAGCTCATCCATGCCTACCGAGGAAGAGATCTCTGGTGTTCAGGCTTTTCTTCTTCTGCTTGGGTTTGGATGCGAGCAGAAAACCTGTACAGATGGCCAGCACATGGGGACTCGAGATCCCTTGGTAGAACCCAGATGCTCCCAGATGATGAGTAAAAACTGAAGATTAGCATTAGGCAGCCATGGATCGCCCTTTCTGGTCTGTGTTGCAACAACTTACATTTGCAAATGACAGCTTCAGAAGGCCGTGCTGCTGTTCATCATTCTGTTTTCATTCATCATGTGCAGTTTTTGATCCTGAGTATGTCTTTCATAGGGTGATTTCTAGTTCTCTTACCATCTTTTATTGAGCTCCCAGGGTTTTGATGATATGTTGTTTTCATTTATATCAAACCAGATAGCCTCTCAGACACTACCATAATTATTGACCTATAATGGCCACATTACTTGAAATCATTAGGGAATTTTGGAGTCYGACAAAACACAAAGGAATGACCCATTGACAGGCCCCAAATGCTAAACATTTGGTGAGGGGAATCCCCCACCCTCATGAATCTCATCACTGTTCTATCCTCACACAGACAGCAATCAGATACTTTCCTGGCTTATGCATGAATTCCTGCGTTTACACTTTTCTCAGAAAGATTATTAATGTTTTCACTTAAGCAAACAAAAACCCCACACTAAAAATCTATCCTAAATATGCACAAAACCCACTCCTGCCTCTGACAGCATTTGTTCGAAASTAATACAAATATCTGGCCCTTAAAGTGGATTTTTCCCACTCAAAGACAGCAAAGATAGCATTGTCAACTCACCTTTTAAAACTACTTAGGGTTTCTTTAAGAAGGTGCTCTGTCTTGCAGAGGCAGCAAAACAATGCGGTAGATATGGTGGCTATTCATTTTCATTTAGCAGATAAATCAATACTCACATAAAGCCTGAGTAACTTGTTGGCACTAAACTATGCAGCCCCATTTTCACTGAAATTTGTCAAGCTTCAAGCATGTGGGCTTTTTTATTTTTTTAAAAGGGGATACATGTTTTCATGTTGCATTATATGAAATTGATACCAATAATGAACTGAAATAATCAAGTTATTAATCCTGTCCGTATATTCCAAGGGAAAAGGGTTTTCTCAACATAGAGTAAGTAGAAGTCAGAGCAAAAAGCCCCACTAAATCTTGTGCGTGATTGAGAGAGGGATGTTTCGTACTCTGTAGTTTACAGGCGTATGTTGTACTGTACACACCGTCTGCAAGCACTTTAGAAAATCCTGGATGCTTAGCATAGTCTTAAATCAGGCATATTGCCAGTTGTGGATTAAGTAGAGGATAGCTGGGTCATTTTCCTAGGAGTTCCTTTACAGTTCAGTCTCTTTTCTTGGTGTTAATGCTTTTACTGCCGTTGGGTGAAGGGAGGAGAGGCTTGGAATACCCTGCCCTAGGGCCTCCTAAACTGTACATCTGTCATGGATCATGTCATGGAACAGAAATGTTTGTTTTTGCTCCCATTCATTTCAACTGGCAGCCAGTTATTATTAGAATGAAAAATTAAGCTATTATGCAGTGGAAGCCTTGCTGGCTCTATCAAATTTATGGAGTTAATACAGCAAAATTATCCTTTATAGCAGGTATAAGCAGCTGTATGTATAACGCAGGCCCCTTCTTGATCAGTCCAAATACAAAATGGCAGCCTTCTTTTCATTATCATTGTTAAAGCTCAGTAACAATGTCACCATATTTCAGAAATTTCAAAGGAGCAGTTACTGTGTTAAGAGTAGCGTAGGTGACTTGGTTAGACATGTAAGTCCATCCCCTGATCTTTAGGAACTGCAGATGTGGTAAGTTATTTTCAGAAAGGGAGAAATCATAGAATTTCTCAGGACTTTCCAAAACATTTCTTTTCAAGTGCCCCTGACTTTCTCTTTGCTGGAGTGCTTTTTGGGTGGATTTTTTTTTTTTTTAAATAATAAGGGAATTGGCTGTATCTTTTACCAACAAAAGAGGGGAGTGAATTGTTTTATCAAACTTCGTATCCTCTTGAGAATCTGGGGTCTCAAAGTCTAATGACTCTTAGACATAAGGTATTCACTAGGAATAAGGTGCCTGGTGAAAATAGAAGGGAATGAACTAAGCAAAAGATGCAAAGACAAATGAATAAATGGAAGACACATCCAAGAGGAAAAAACTTTTTATTGTACTTGTGTACTTGAAGCTGTACCCCCCCACACACAAGATGCTGTTAATGCTAATGCTGTACATGGAGAGCAGTCTGTTCTTCTAAACTCAGCTTTTTGTCTAGCTAAAGAAATTCCAGATCCACCTCAGTATTGCAGACGCTTTTACTAGAGTGTGCCACTGCAGTAGAAGAGATGTTTATGATGCCAAAAGTTCGCCCCCACTTTCTCCCCTCAGTCTGAAAATAATTGTAGTGAAGTTGTCAAGATGGGGTTAAATGGACTATCTGCACTGCCATGGAACTGTCTTTACAGCAGATACTGTCTTTAAAGCACGTCCTCCAGATGTACTGTTTCTGTGTCTTATTGGCACATTTGGGACAGGCTTGAAAAGAAAAGAAATAGAAGCAAGTTTCTAGCATTTTGTATTGTGAGGAGACCCGTCTTTGGAACTATGCAGTTATTTTACAAAAGTCCTATCACAGGRAGAGAGAACAGGGGAAGAAACAGCATCTGAGTGAGAGAGAAGAAAGAAGATTTTCAAAATTAAGAGAGCTTTGTGACAAAACCTAGAGAGGTAAAGTACTTGAAATTCTGARCCATTCAGTCATTCCTGCCGAAATTACSCTTGTGGAGTTTATCAATCTGTGTGTACCAGTATCATAGGGAACCAATTAATTGCACTCATAGTTGCCTTTGAGCTATTTTGAAAGTAGGAAGGACTCATTTGGTGAATGGTTTAAACAGTACAACAGTCATTACATACAGTTTCAGGCAGATACTGTCTTTANTTTGAGCTATTTTGAAAGTAGGAAGGACTCATTTGGTGAATGGTTTAAACAGTACAACAGTCATTACATACAGTTTCAGGCAGATACTGTCTTTATAGTAGATGGAAGGACAGAAATATTGTTACATTTGATGATTGCTAATGAATTTTGAAGAGAAACTTAATAAAAATAAATTACAAGCTGGTAATTAAATACAATATATAGTTATTAAAAATAAAAATAAAATTTACTGTGCCACAACCCTTGTCCGGAACACATACAATCAGAGGCCCTTCCTAGTGTTTAAAGAAATTGCTGTGAGGGGCAATCTTGAGGAAAGAAAATAAAATATCCTTGGCCTTAACAAAGTAAAAGTTGCTTGAAAAAGAAGCAACAACCTCATAAAAAGTGGAGCTGGCATTCTGAATTCACTGGCAGCCAGGTATGGTTCATCTTCTAATGAAACCCCTGGTTAGCTCAAGCCTGGAGATGTTAATAGAAGACAGCTGTGTATCTACCACAGCTATCTGCACCCACCTCCTTTTCCCTTGTTTGAAGCCCCTCTCTGACCAGCTTCCTCAGGAACCAGGTATGCCTAAACTCTGCTCCTCTGATCCGTGGTGCCTCTCTGTGTTACAGGGAAGGTGCTTTTCCCCTGGTGTCCTTCTGGGAGGCTGCTGTCCTTGTCTTCGGTATGTAGAAGTTTTCTGGGCAGGACAGGTTTGCAGCTAGCTTGGGAGAGAATTGTTTGTTTTGCTGCTTGTTTGTCAGCTCTAGTCCACKGTAGGTGCTTCTTGGGGTAGCACTGAGCATGGAAGAAGACTCTCCTACTCCTGTGAGCAGCAAGGAGGAGGCAGTGAATGTTTCGTGGGCCCCTCTGTAGAAATTTGGAAGAAGGATGCCCAAATCTGACTATCCCTTTCAACAGAAATTACTGACTGGCTACCAACTTCAGTATTTGGAGAGCAGTCACCATATCATTGCCTTGCATTTATATGGGAAGATCCATGTGAAAGGAACATGGAGATACTGATTCTGGCTTATATTAAAAAGGCCCTTTTGCACAGATGTGGTCCAAGGTATGTAAATTTGGCCCTGAAGGATTTTTATGACTCTCTTACAGATCCTGCCATTCTGTCAGAGTTGTATGAACAGGCTGAAGTGCCAAAGACTATCAGGCCCTGGGTAGTGATAAAGTGAAATAACTGGCTATGCAGAGAATTTATTTATTGGTGATGGGCAACAGCTATGAAACTGTGTTTGGTGATGCTGCCAACCACGAAGTGCAGAATATCTTACTCTTCAAAAAGCAGTAGGAATATGGGGAGACRTTTGCAAGTTTTGTCACAGGAGCTGATTTCTGCTAACATCTTGGCACTTTTAAAAGGTACAGTGAAACCTTTAAGGAGGTTTTAGATCAATTTGGAAAGATTCACCTACTGAATTACTAATACTGGTCTCTTCCTAAATTATCTAGGAAGAGCATAGAGATTTTGCATTTAAACRCTGACGTAGCCAGTTCTTGCACAGGTCATGAGTGCCGAGGAAAGCAAACAGTGCATTGATTTTTGTTAATTTCCCATAATCCAGAATTTGCAATGAAATGGAAGTTCAAGTATTGTTCACCTTCAGATAAATCTTAGGGTCAGAAATTGATGACATGCATAGAGGAATGACAGTCTTGTGAGTTTTGGAAGTGCATAAATCCTGGRGATTGTGTTACTTCTGGCTAAACATTTTTCTGTTCGTCTTGAAGGGATATGTTTTCRTTTTAGCCTATTAATCTCAGTATATCTTTTTTTGACACAGATCTATTAGGAATTTTAGAGACTACAATATAGACTCCAGATGCTAGGTGTTCCTTCATCTTTTTGGTACACACTTTAATCCATAACAACCAACACATTTATTTTATGAGCCTTCACAATCAAGAGAGTCTTAATATCCTTTCTGGCAGGTTTTCACTCTTTGATTTCACGTTATATGGGGGACTGGTTACTTTGAACATACTTTAGAAAGCCTCAAAAGTAACTCCTTTATGGTAACTTCTTTACATCTCTATGGTAAATCCTGTTTTGCTTTTAAAATATGCTCACAAGCACATGTATGGAAGTGTAGCTGCATTATAAGCTGAATGATAACACATGAGATTGTCAACCTACAACACACCGCCAGCGCACAGGGTTGACTATTTCACGCAGAGTGACCGAGCCTCGTTAGAGACGTCCATCATGCCGGTAGAGCCTCCCTCTCCTGGTTTCATGACAGTCCTGGTCCTCAGCAGTGAAATAAAACACATGCTGATCAAACTGCTGTGTTGTCCTGCATTATCAGTTGGTGCTTGCAATAYGTCTCTCCTACAAAACAGCTCTGTCACGAGATCTGCTGTTACCGTGAACGGAACCTTAGGTTTTCTTCTGCTCCTGGAATTTCAGGCTGTAGATTCTTCTTATTTATTTTATTTCTCTGAATGAAATTGAATGCTGTGTTGGTTTTCACTAGCATACCCCAAYTGATGGTGTTGGGGTTACTGCAGACTTACATGAGTGCAACTTTGAACAGATTTTGGCTCCTGGCAAGTAGAAAACTTTACTCCCTTTTTTCTTGTCTCTGCGTCTGTGTGTGCCTCTGTATCTCCTTCAGAAAAGCAACTGTTAGAATTTGTAAATCCTACCAGTGAAAAAAATGACATGCAGGGAAGAGCAAAGATGTTTACCCATCACTGAGCTAGACAAACATCTTCATTTCAGTGATTCAGAAAACAAATCAAATAAAGAAAGAAACCCTCTGATGAACTCCTCCCTTGCTTCCCTTCATCCGGCTCATCTGATGCTGAAGTGAAATACGTTTCTACAAGTACAGTCAAGCCATAAATTGAACAATGAATATCTTGTCCAGTAAAGCTCATATCCCAGCTGGGGTTTTCAGCAGCAGCTTGAGCAACATTTCTGAGGGGAAGACCTTTATGAAGGAGATTAAGGAGTGCCCGCGTTCAGCAGGCACTGCTCTTTTCCCATATGACTGGAGGAGTAATGGCTGTGTGCGAGATCCTGGCTGTTCTCCTGCACGCAGAGGAAAAAAGGGGCAGTCAGAGTCACAGTATTTATGGTCGTGAACATTTGGGAGTGAGTGGGACTGTAGGTTCACCTCCTTCTGCAGTGACTGGTCTGGGTTGACCAAAAGGTACTGGGACAAGTTTTTGAAGGTGTTTTTGTACCTTGTTCTCTTAGTGCGTGTATCTTTAAAAATCTGGTCCTTTCTGCTGGAAAGTACGTSTGTGCTGCTTGTGGCCCCTGTAAGGGTCAGCACGAGAGGGATTTTGTGCTAAATTCTGGTTCAGGCTGTAATTTCATCCTCTTATGCAGTCTCTGATAGCGCTAGGGGTACAGAAGTACCCCTGCAGATCCCCTTGTGAAAGCCCCCTCCTCATGATGTGATTTATACATGCACTGATGGGAGTCTTTGAATCTGCTGTGCAATGGAAGTGACATACTAGGCAATTGTAGTAACTGACTCAAGCTGCCATCTTACTCATTTTCTTACTTGTTCATCCCTCTTTGTTGCTAAATAACTGGCATCTGCATCCATATTGGTGGTCGTGAGAGGGCCCTGGGAAAAGAGAGAAATCCTGCTGAACRTTGCATACTAAAAAGAGCCCACACATTGCTGCCCACATTTTCATTTGGTTTCTTTTTTTTTTTTTTCCTAAAAACCTGCTTGGATTCTTGCCAGTGGCTTGGGAGGAGGCTGTATTTGGACTATTGCATTTTCTTTCTCAGTCAAGARAATGTGTCTGAAATTTATTACTGTTTTGTAGTGATGATTAAAATTAGAAAAGGAGGGACGCACGGTAACAGGTTCAGTGCTAGTTAGAGGCTGTGATGCTTTAAACATATTTTTCTTTTTCAGGTAGTTGTCACACTCCATTTGGTGGTCGCAAATCCATAACAGCAAACATCTTGGAATTGTAGTGGATTAAGGCTTTGCATGTTATGTGTAGTGTGCTGATGATACAGGAGGTGAGGGCTGCTGTACCTKTACGAGGGAGGGCCTGAGCACCAAATTTCAACGTACACTGTAACTCTGCTGATGTTGGGTTTGACTTCAGTGCCTGAGAAAGAAGCTCAAGACCCAGAGGACCAGTGCAGTCTTAAAAGCCTGACATTCAAGCGAGCTACAGATAAAGCTGCAACAGAACTAAGAGGCAGAGAGTCTACATCAGATTTTTCCCCTGTGCTAAGATAATGAAGATCATTCACGTTAACACTATCGCCCTGCAAATATGGATGGGGATTGCTCTTAAACTTCTTTTTTTGTTCTGCGMGTGGCTTTTAGGTTTGGGGATTGGAAAAAAATAACCCATATTTCACTGCAGCCATCCCAATATTTTAGGGGGGGCTTACACGCACATTTTAACTGTGTATTCTCTACACAGACATACAGAAGCACAGACGTGCAGATAATGTCACCCGCATCTTGCCCTGGCTTCAGGACTATGGGCTAATTTTATAAMAATTGACGGTGACTTAAACTAATGTTGCTAGGGTGCTGTCAGTGATGCTGAATAAATAGGGAAGGACTTGAGGAGAACAGCAAACAGCAGCTGTGACGACTTTTGTTCTGAAGCTACCTCTGCATGCCAGATTTTACCCTCCAGGCACAGCAGCAGAGCACGACTCCCACCTGTTATCTCTCACCATTGAGGCTTGCTTCTTTCTGTTTAAGTTAGGTTAAATATTTCCCCTTTTCCCAGGATTCAGAGCTCATCAGCCCAGCTGTGGTGCACAGTCTTGAAACACAAAACAGCTGGAGACATAATGTGAACAAAGTTCACCTTTTCTTGTTTACATTTGAAAGCTGCTGCACTGTTTATGGGATGATGCATTTGTTTAAATGAATGTCCAGCTATTATTGATTTTTCCTCTCCTTTCTTTTTCTTTTCTCTTTTTTTTTTTTTTTTTTTTTTATTTTTTTATTTTTACGGTTGTGTCACTGGTGTCGTGCAGCAGAAATCTCTCGCTTTAGCACACCTGCACACATATTGACTGTGGAAAGAATTAGGCCATGCTCTCCCTACAGTTGCTGTGGTGAAACTCAGGCATGGATTTACCCGAGAGACYCTCTGGAGTCACTCTCCTCCCTCTTGGCATCCCCGCAGTTCTCTGTAAGTGTGCATATACCCATTGCACAGCACACCAAAGGGTCTCCTGGGTACGTAGCCCCCTTTTCTTACCCTCTTTCTCCTCTCCCTTTTGTCCCATCCTCTGCTCATACTTACATCCTTCCGGGGTGAAATTCTGTAAGAGGGAGCAAGAAGCAGGGATAGCAGTTGAGAATTTCAGTCTCTTTGTGCATTTGGAGAACTGGTAGCTCACCGATTGTGAGGCCTGAAGGTACCATTATCGTCATCTAGTTTGCCCTCCTGCCTAACACAGGGTATAAGAGTCTCAGCCAATAATTTATTTGACATGCCCAACAACTTGCATTAAGCTGAGGTTTCAGCCTTAAGAAAGGCAGCTGGCAGCGATGGAAATGCAATTTTTGAGGACCTGCTACACCTTTCAGAGTTTCTTATTTATGCTGATCATTTACAACTAATGCCTTGTTTGGTTTTAAATTTGTCTACCTTTAGCTTCAAACTAAGAGGGTAACTTAGATTGCAATATTAACACTCATCCAAATTACTGCTGTGCTAATTTCATTTATTTTTAATACTCATCTAAAAAGGGAGCTGTTTGAAGCCCTGAAGTTTTGTAGGTCTGGTTGAGATAAGAGAAATTGCCTTAATGTGCAAGTACAGTGGTTGAGGCAGCAGTGTTAAACATCAGATGCTTCAGGCTTAGGAAGCCAAAAAGTAGACAGCGGTGGGATTTAGCTTACCTGGCTTCTAGGTAAGGTAAAAMCCCATTGTCTAGAGTCCATCCTGTATCAGTAAGAGAAAGATTACCTCTACTGGGCAATTTAGCCAGTGTGGGGAATTTTGGGATGTCCATTTCTCTTCAGAGCCTGCAGAGGTGGCCTGTATGATCAGAGTTGGTTCGATGAGGCACTTTTCCATGGTTAGAGATGGGGAAGATCCTCTCTCCCCACCACCATGCAGAATAACCTACTTAGAAGGAAAATTTCTTCTCAACTTCTCAAAGAAAAGTTGGCTTATGCCTTAAAACCTARAGATTTATGTTCTTTAAAATGTGTGTGGGTTTTTTAATACTGTCTAATGTAACTATAGATGGTCTCCATAACCATATAAATCCCCCGTTATTCTTTGATTCCAGCCAAGACCTGGGCCTCAGTGATGTCTGGTCGTAATGAGTTCCACTGAGTTACAGTGAAGCTAATTGTATTTGATATGGCTCCAGTACTCAATACAGGGAATAAACTYGCTGAGGATGGAATTCACCTCCATCCCAAGGACTTAAATAGTATATTGTGTGGGTCTTCTGGACAAGCCAACATTTATTCTTAGCAAGCTAATTGTAAGCACAACCTGTCTCATAGTCTGTTCCTTCTTGTAAGGATGGATCCTGCACTCCCAAATGGCAAACAAGGCAAATGAAGGTTGAAAATACTTCTGGTTAAGATACAGGCTGAAACTTCTCCAAGTGTTGAATTAATCTACAGGGAAAACTTCCCTTGAGAAAGTTCTCTTCTAAAAGATTGTGCATGTGAGTGTTTTCATTTTTGCTTTGTCACTTTTGCATGTCGCTTCTTGCCTGGGTTCCAGTCTAATTACAAGCAGGRGCTACCAGACACATAATTTTGGGAGATACCACTCTTGGGGAAAAATTCTTTTTTTTTTTTCTCCCTTTTTTTTTTTTTAAGAGAGTCACAGAGGTTACGGTCTTGTAGCATGTGACACTAAATCACTCATTCTGATCTRT
Source organism: Oceanodroma leucorhoa (assembly GCA_030449065.1). NCBI lineage: Eukaryota > Metazoa > Chordata > Aves > Procellariiformes > Oceanodroma > Oceanodroma leucorhoa. The sequence goes on along the minus strand of JASVER010000152.1, from coordinate 1,284,792 downwards.
CCCTCAGACCTTTAAAAGTCTGTGCTTTCCAGTAGATGTTAAAATCCRAAGTTCATTTTTCTTGAAGAAATTCAAAGTTTCTTTAAGGAGAAAATGAGATCACTTTTATCAACCCTGATCTTTTGCAATCTAACCAACAAAAATACATTTATATGCCCAGGAACTATTAGCATTGTCTTCCTGAGGGTAATTTAAATTGACAGCATGCATCTGTGTCCCTGTGGGTTTCACATCTTGGAGAATCTTAGGGGATTTTTCAAGGCAATATTTGGACTTTTCACTATTTTCCTGCTGGCCCAGAACTTGAATGCCATGAGAATAATGGGGCTTGCATTATTCTAATTCTCAACCTCATGGAACTATATACAGAGTTAAAGAAAAAGACAAACCCCAAACATTTGAAGCATAATTATGACTACCCATATATAACTTTTGTTCCTTGTTATTCCTATTTTTCAGTTGTGAAAACATCAGATTCCTATAAACGTGACAAATCCACGTTCCAATGAAGCCTGTAAAAGTCGTTGAAAGGCTATCTTCTCCTTTTAGTTATAGTAATGTAAATCTGGAATAACTCAATTCAATTAATTTGAATTGCATGAGTTGACATAGGTGTGGCTGACACTGGAGGCTGGCTAGCAGTTCCCAACACCAGGAAATAATGAGGTCACACTTGCTTCTTGGTCCAAAGACAGCTTTGTCTTCATTCCAGGTGAAGCCACACCAAAACAGTGATTCATAATTTTTTTTTTTTTGCACCTGTAATTTAGTCACAATTAGCATGTGGGGTATAGAGATGTCAAAATACTTAGAGCAACAGCAGCAGCATTATTTCCTAATAACGTATTACGAGAAAAAATACACGTAAAAGAAAATCCCCTTTCCCTTTTCTTTAAGTAAAAATTATATTGTTAGATTCGTAAAAAGTTACACTGAAACCCTTATGAAAATTGCAGAGAGTAATTTTCCAATTCTATTTGACAATAATTTTCTATATTAGTTCTTAAGCATTTTCATTTCAGATCTTCTCTCCCTCTCTCCCTTCTCCCCAGACAACACTGTGAACAAGTAACTTGAGGCTTTTATAGGAAGAATTGTATTAATGAACTAAGCTTCGCAGAAATGTAATAAAACAAACCGGACTCAAAAAACTAACTCCAACCTTTCTGTACATCCTCTCCTTGTAGGCTTAAAAAAGTCCCAAATCATCAGTAATAGTCAATCATCCTTACATTTTCAGTGTGGCTCAAAAAGACCAGGGAACACAGGRGAGGGGAGGGGAGGGGGGCAGCAGGTTTTACACATTGGGCTGACTTCCACTAAAGACTAAAGCTGYGAGTGACTGCACACGTAGACAACTCGTTGTGCAATATTCTAAAAGTAGGAGGTAAAACAGCCCACTACTTATACCAATTATTCTTTGAAATATTACTTTTATAAAAAAGRGAGGGGGAAAAACCCACCGCATAAAGAAAAGACAGAGAATGAGAATGGTAGGAGTTGTATAATTGGGGAAGTGTGTTGTTCTCTTTCATTTTTATGAAGGCCATTCATGAAATTCTTTCCTGAAATACTAACTAATCTCTGYGAAGACTGCTTCTGTAAAAGGACTTGGAATCATTAGATGAGATTTTTTAGAGATGTGGTGAACTCATTGACAAGATTTTTTTTTTTTATAGAAAGATTTCTTTTTGCTTTTCCTTTTTTTAAAAAAAAGAGAGTCCTGCAGCATTTACACCTTAACACTTTCTGAACTGTGCTAATTCATACAACTATTGATCTATAAATGCTGTTGCATGTATTCTGAAAAGTTTTTGCCTATACAATTTCTCACACGTTGATGGGTATAAATTGGAGATGTATGACCTTATTAGTCTATCCATGGATTTTTCGGAGTGTATTCCTATGCTAATAATAGTATTTTCTAAATGAAATACAGTAAAATGTAAACATTTTAGTATTTAATATTATATTTATTTTAAATACTTAAATATTTAAACTATTTATTTTAATGAAGATAAAAATTATTTCAAAAAATTAATTTGAGGACTTGTGCATTCAGAAATGTTGGTAGTACCAGATTTTCGTAGTTTTTTTTTTTTTAAATTAGCACAGTGATTCATGAAGCACTAAGCTGGGCTGAGCATCCCCTTGTTTACTTTGGGCGAGCCGAGTGACAAAAATAGACTGTTTAATAGCATTTTCCTATACCARGCAGTTTTCATTATCCCACAATATATTTATGGCATGGCAATAGAAGCTGGAGTAGATTGTATTGGCACTACCAATGTTAGTAAAATACTCCATTTGTAATATTTCTAGCACTGCAGCCCTTCATTATATTGCCAGTGAGATTTTCAGACTGTGCATCATTGACATAGTCCTCTCCCCCTCGAAGCCAGKGGGAATTTTAAATACTGAAATAAAAGCAGAGTTTAGCTAGTGAGAACTTTTGAAATGGAAAGTCGAATACAGGGGAATGATTTTTATTTTTTTTAAAGAAAAAGATATYGTGCTGTCTAATGAAGTTCAATGAATATTCTTGAAGATGTGCAATTACACAGTTACATAGCCATTTTACACTGCCTTAAAGTATTTCTAAAGCTAGATGCCAAAAATTATATCAAATGTGGTACTGTGCCAACATGGCGAAGTTAATTTAGCCTTTCTAGCATGTCTGCTCTGTGATCCTCTCTTAGAGTCATAATATTTCTTCCATACTTGCTGGATTCAGGGTACAACACAGACTCTCTGGGAATAAATCAGGATTATGTAGAGAAAGTGACTGTTATTTATGGGACTCTTGTTCACTGGCAAAGAAGTTTGAAGTGTATGTAGCTGGTACGATGGGAGCAGTGAGGAGGAGACCCTCGAGATCGCAGGAGACGTTTTCCTTTTCTCACTTCCCTGCCTGGCACCTGAAGAAGAAATTTTAAGGAAAGCCCTGCTTTGTCTCTGCAGCTTCAGACAGAAGCCGACCCACTGGAGATGCAGGCAGGAGAGAATTTAGCTGCTGAAGTCAAAGAAATATTTTCTGATTAGGTGTGAACTGATTTTATGATTTTTCCCTAAAGGCTTATAAGTTGACCAACTTCAGGTAACTTTTTATGAAGTACCAAAAGGCATTTATCTAATGCCAGAGCAGCTGCTGACAAATTTCAAGCTTTTATTTCAAAGCATGAAACAGTTAAGTGGTTGGAAGAATATTTTTAAGCATGAGAAAAGCAAAGTAATGTGGAGAGTTCTGCATTTATTTTGAGATGTCTGTATCCTCAGTTCTCATGGATTTTACTTGGTTGGTGAATCCAGCCAGTTCACGTGATACTTCCCATCTTCCACCTCAATATTTTTCTRAATACAAATAAAACCAACAAACCCCAAAATCAAAACCCCAGCTCCCCCAAATCTGAATTTAAAACAAAAGCCTCAATTTGAAGAATTTCCTTCCAAGTGATTGTAATTGTCTGAAAGCAGTGTTTTAAAATGGAAAATGTCGGTTGATCTGCTTTATAGGTGCTGTGCRTATTTCCTGTGCTCGCAGAAACAGCAGACAGCTAAAATTCTGACTTTGGCGTGTGTGTCACCAAAAGGGATCACTGCGTATATACAGRATCAAACTGATTTCATTTGGGATAACTCGAAGAGATGAAGTTCCTCGCTAGCAAGTCCTATTCTGCAAGGCCAGCATCCCAGTAGGTAAGTATTTTGGGGCTTGAGTATTTATAAAATGCAGCCAGTTTCAAGGTGAAGTCCAGATCTTACCAACAGTTACTCAACAAATTTGTGGTAAAATGAAGYAAGTTTGCAGGATGTGCCCCTGTAATTTTCACTTGTGACTAGGTAATTTAATTTTGCTGTTCTGAGTTTTAGGARTTTAGATGAAAACATCTTAAAGGAGCTGGTTTTCAAAAGCTCACTGGAGTGAATGCTTACYGGCCTTCTGAATGTCTTCCAGCTGAGCACTGGAATATCAAGGCTACTAAAATCACTAAGAACACGACTTGGAGCAGTTTAGCTTTCCAGACCTGACTTTTCTTTCTCCCTGAGAATTATTTCACTGGGAACTGCTTTGCACTTAAAGAAATGAAATTTGTCTAAAGAGTTAAGTAACATRTATTTTCTTTCAGGAAAAAAACAAAATATGAATATTCAAGAKGTCCTTGACCAGGGGCTGAGAAGTTGCTAATGGTGGGCCTTCCTGAAACAGTCTCTGTTACAGAAACTTAAATTTATAAACCAAACACGTTCCCTTGATCAATAATCAGGATAATAGAATATTTTTAGGAACATTTAGAAAGTGTAACTCAATCTGACATGATTACTCATGCTCACTTAAAAAACCTGTCAATCAATACCAGTTATCAGATTTTCTACAAACAACAACAGTGGAGAGAGGGAGAGGTTTGTAAAATTGCTTATAAAACATAGCTTCGATGCAGTCTAATAGTTGCTTAGAAGATGTAACACAGACTTAACTCTCAAACTTAAGTATAGCTATTGACTCAATGCACTATCAAGGCTGTGTATCAGGAAACATGCACAATAAATGACACAGCAGTTAAGTCTTGAACATGGTGGTGTAATTTGGATATTCTTTTGATAACTCATCAAAGCATGATGGATTTGTAAGATAGGAACTAAAAATACTTCTAYGTAGATGCGAATCTTGGTCATACTAGATGGAAAAGGAAAACGATGATTGAGTTATGCTGATTCTGCTAAAGAGCTCCAGTTATATATGAAGGCAGTAAAACTCTCTATGAAACATGGGAGGAATGTATTACTAGTTAATTACAACAGCAAGATTTGCCATTGGAGGGATTATTACCATATTTTATGATGACCGTTTTATCATCTCCTTGTTTATACTTTCCTTTGGTAATGRACTTTTCTTCTGAACTTTGAAATATTTAATATTTGAGCATTAAATATTGTATCCCTTGTATTTGATAGGAATAGTTCTTAGTATAAGGAGTGAGAGTATAACTGCAGAGGAATAGAAAACCCAGATGGGAAAAATGGCACTTTCTGTAATTATATGTTGTGTCCGTGCATCAGCAGTGGTGTGGTTGGTTCGGTTTAGTTTTTCTGGTGGTGATGAGGTATGGAAAGCAATAGCTTGTTTTATAGTGGAAAGCAAATTCTGCTCTGGCCAATATGCCCTGTAAAGCTGTTGGATTCCCAGGCCGGTTTCAGCAGCACCTCTTCAAAYGTGGATGGCTGAAAGATGAACATCTCTTGTTTTAAGTAGTTGGACAACTGTTTGATTGCTCCTTTCTATAGGAAAATAATCTCTTCATGGATGGCTATAAGTGGCATCATTTTTCCTTTGGGTTCCCATTGCTCTCTCTGTATATATTACACATCTGGACTGTAAGTGAAACTTGCTCATTCCTCTGAAACATCTGTTGCGTCCTGCTGCAGAGAAGGCCTACTTATCTGCTACTTTTACTGTGTACTTTGTCTAGCGGCCCCCATTCCAGATAGAATCAATTAAAAAATCACACAGAAATAGTCAATACTTTCTGCAAAAAGGGTTTTTTAACCTGTTTCACAACTGGGTCATTTAAAAAAAAAAGGCAAGATGAAAAAAAAGTCATTGAAAAAGTGTAAAGATTTTTTCCCTCTTACTTTGGAAAATGTAAATACCTAAGGAGAAAAATGGTAGGAAGTTTCCAGTTAGAAAAAAGATTATTGCTTTCTTCAGCTTAAAAGTATCAATCTGGTTATCCTGTTTGTGCAGCCGCTCATAGAAAGGCCTTCACAAAAAAAGGAGAGTAATGTAATGGATTCTTCTGGTCAGAGAAGGAAGGAAAAGGCAAAAAAAAAGTTGCAGAATTTCAGGCTAAATTCTGCCACTTCTGTTCAAAGAACCAGCATGGTTGTTTCTGCTGCTAAACCCTGGGGATGGCAGAAGGAGCCGGGATGGCAAATATTAGTCATCTCTGGAGCTCAGAGCTTACTTAGTGAGAGATGCTCAGCTAAACCAATGAGAGAGAAAAGCCTTTTATTTGCACAAGCGCGTTTCTGCACACCCAGAGGAGGCTCTGCGTCCCACCATCTAGCACTTTCAGTGAGAGCTGCCACGTGGCTCTAGCCTAACTGGGGCCCCGTGCCTCACATTGCRTTTTTCCTTCATTCCTCAGGCACCCGATCTTCAGCTGGCTGGTTTGTAGAAGAAAATAAAAGAAAACAAGTGGTTTCTGAGAAATCTCTCAGTAGTCTGAAGAGTGAGTAGTAGTAGGAAGCTTCTATAACTTTTCAGAGCGGAAGAGACAAATCTTTGCTTGTTTGGGTGGCTTGTTCATTGTGGTTGTGTTTTTTGTTTTTTGGTTTTTTTTTTGTACCGCCATCATATCCCACACAATGGAGGAGTCCTGATGCACTCGTGACGCACGAATTATGCTCCCTCCTGTGATGGGAGGGATGGGGGACTTGGACTTCATTGCTACAAGCCTACGTGGCTTCAGATGGGCTTCAGTTTTAAGCCCCTCTTCATTCAGCATTCAGGGCACATGGAGAAGTTATCAATTTCTTTTTTTTTTTTTTTATAGCAGACCAAAGCTGGAGAAAGCAAGGGAGATGCTCGCACAAAGGAAAACCAGCTGCATTTTACAAATACCCAAATTGCGCTATCAGAGCATTAAATATTTATCAGTGAGTGTCTGCCCATTGAGTACTTTGGTATATTTAATTTTTTTTTATTGTTATTGTCTGTCTGGACTTGGACTTATCTCCTTGGCCAAAGATAAAAGATGATTTGTGTCGTAAACGTATGGCATGTGAGGTAGTGCTTAGTTTTTTCTTGAGATTAGATTAATGAGGTAAGAAAAGGGCAGAGGTACGGAAGAAGGCTTTGCAAAGCTGCCTTTTAAATTTCGTACCATATTGAAAATGGAGCTCTGGCTGAAATAGTTTTGGTTTTGAAGGTCTGCTCCGTGTTAGCAGCACAAGAGGCAGCTGCCTAAAATAGGAAAATATTAGGAGGATGTTTGGGGCCTGTTTATTGAGGGCAAGGCGGAGAGCTGTGGGCGGTGTGTGTTTCCCAGGCTGCGAAGGGCAGCAGGGACCAYGGAGCTCGTGCTGATAAGGAGTGGATGATAACATCCTAATGCACTTTCACTTTTCTGCAAAGTATTAAGGCTAGAGAGCTGCAGACGGTTTGTGACACATGSTAATTTTTTTGAAAATTACTATTTGCAAAATAGAGAGGACCCGTTATATTAGCAGAACTGTCARGAAAATAAACAGCTTTTTTTGGTTTTGATGCTGTTTGTTGTCTTTTTTTTAAAAGAGAGCTTTTGGAACTAGGGAAGATAGATGCAATGTTGGCTATTATTTACCAAATCAAACTTATTTAAATGCACTGTCTTTGATACTTAATAAATGTTGTAGTGTGGCTTTTCGTGGCTAATAAAACTTGGTTTACATTACACCCCTTGTCTACTATGATTTGCCTCCTAGGGCTCACTTAGAGTGCATTAAGAAGCTGCACACAAGATCAGGGTGATTTGCTGCAAAACTTAAATAATTCATTTATGCACCACTGCTCTCAGACAGTGTTTTTACAAATGCTATAATGAGACAAGCTGTGAAATGTTTTACATGGCGGAAATGAGGGCTGCTGCTCAAGTAAAGTCTTTCTGCAGGGATTTTATTCCTTGAAGTCTTCAGGAGGACTTTCAAAGCATTATGGTGCAGACCTCCAAAGCATGCTGTCCTGCTGGTAAGGCTGTTTGTCCTAACGCAGCAATAATGTTTTTTACTTCCATGTGCTTTCACTGGAGGACCTGAAATGAGCACGGGATACTTAAAGAGTGCAGAGTGGAAACTATAGTTCCCTATGCTGGGGAAAAGGCCCTTTTCTGACTGCGACTATACCTTGTSTATCACGCTGACACTCTTTCTTACTCTGCTCTCTGCAGTCCGCTTTGCTTTTTATTAACGGGCATGGAAGAAGTTGGAATGATCGAAGTTAAAATATACCAGAACTGAGCTTTCCTGGCAACGTTGTTGACAACTCCCCTGAYGTTAGCTTTAAATTCTCATCCTCTGGAGTCGTGTTTCTTCTGTGTAGCTATAACCTTCAATACCCTCTGCAAAAGTCTTATTGTCGTGAAGAAGAGCTTGAAAGTATGTCCTGCACCTGCCCTCTCAGGAAGCCGTTGTCCAGACATAAAATAGCTCTATTATTTACACTAAATGTTAGAATAATTTTTATTTTTATTAATCCAGTAATTTGGATGGAGAAGGGGCTAGTGCTTGGGGTTGGCAGAGGAAGTGTGACCTCTCCATCATTTTTATATGCTTATTAGGCTATAGCTGTTAACTACGTGATSGGATCATATTTATTCTTCAAGAAGAACAAATTACGGAAGAATTAAAACATAAACAAATTGATCTTAAAGTAGTAATTGGGTAAGAGTAATCTGTTTACAGTATGTGCCTGACTTTGCCAGGAAAGGTATCCAACAGTTTATATTTCCCATGCACATCTTGCCACTGACCTGGAGCTTAARATGAGATAGGGGAAAAATACTAGGTGTAACTGAGACTGCTGGATGGCTTTTGTTGGATTTTGTAACTAATTGAAATGATGTATAATTAGAAGCAGATTTTAATTTTTAGGATTAAGACAAAAGTGTTCTATTTTTCCTAACTTCTTCATGTGACAAATTTGCTTTACAATCTTTTGCTAAAAAATATTTTGCAATTGCTTGTATTTTTGCATGGCCATTATAAACCTTGAAGCGTGCAAAGGCGATTACCATTTTACAGAATGAAAGCTGGAGAAAAAGGAGGGAAGGGGATTCGGAAAACAAAATGTTTGGGCTGCTGCTAGGTAGAGATCCCTTTGAATTTGCTGGCATTTCTACGAGCATTTTCCCCCTCCTCTCAACCAGTTTTGAATCCGAGGAAATTACCATCTGTGCATAAATATGCAGGAAATGAGCTAAATTTGTAGTGTAAACATTTTCAAATGAATATTTGCACAGTACAGTCTCTCAGCAATGCATTATCCTCTTTTATTTGATAATCAACACATATCCCTTATGAGTTGCGTTGAAAGGGAAGAGAATGACTCTCACTAAACTCTAATTATCCTCTCCTTCCTCCTGGGAAGAGCTCTCTTTAAGCTCCCTTTTGTGTTTCGCAGTCATTCCACCTCTTGATCACTCTTTCTCCTTTTTTTGCCTCAAAGTGGACTCTCAGATGTAAGGGCATAGCACAAGCCCAGACAGCTCCGTATAGGGACATCTGTTGAATTTCTATAAGGTTGGATTGCCAGGCCAACCCAAAGCCTTGGAGACATGCAGAGCAATTAGCTTGCAACTGAGGTTTTATGCAGGACACAAGCTTGTGATAATACATAAATATTTCTTGGCTTAGGACTGAGAGAACGACATATTTCCATTAGCCCCAAAGTACTTTTGACTCGATTCAATCTGTGGCAACATGAGTCAGCTGTTTCAGCTAAGCAGTGTTTCTAATTCAGCCTTTTTCTAATAAGCACGTACGCATAACGTGAGCTTCCTACACCGATTAATCCGTGTTTCCTCCATATGGTTTGTAGATTTTTTTCTTTTAATTCAGTGCAAGCTGCTGAATAGTAAAATGCAGTCAAGATCTTGTTCTAGCAAAAAAAGGGACCCCAGCTGAAGTTGCCAGGGAATTGCCAAGATTAGCATATCCTGGTTGTTTTGGGAAAGGAATTTTTCAGCCAGTCCCTCTGACTATTAGGGCTTGAAAATGGGTGAAGTCCTGTATAGGAGGCCCTGCATTTTTCTGGGTAACTTTCTGCTGTAGGAGAAGAAGAAAGCTGGACCAAACCTCGCTGAAGCTGGTTCAGAGGGACAAAGGGATAGGCCTGTGGAGTTGTCCTGAGAGTATTCAGCTGAGATACTACGCCTCGATAAGAGGGAGAAGGGGTGGGGACGTCAGAAGACAGGAGAGGAAGCTGCTGGGGAAGGTCTGGGTTTGGAATAACACAGGACTGAAGAGGTTTGGAAGTAGGTATTTTGTGTTTGGGAAGGGTAGGAATTTACAGTCTCTGCATGGAACAGAATGACTCTATTTGCTAATTTTAATGTGCGGTTAGGAGTGTTAGAGTGGTACTAGCAAAGTCTTGCTGTTGCTACTGCTAGGCTATCAGAATAAAGCTGTGGATTCRTGAGCATCCACGTACACGGAGAACACAAAGACAAACAAGGGTGCACACATGCGTGGTAAAGAACTGCAAAAATCTAACTTCCCCCCCGCCCCAGAAACCTTGATTAACACCCCCCCCTCCCCCCAAAAAAACCAAACCAAAACAAAAAAACCCACACAACAACAAACTAAAATAACCCTACAACCTTTTTCTTTTAGTACCGATAAAATCTAATGGCACAGTTTTTCTCCTTCAAACAGGGAGAATGCTAATTCCTGGAATGCACTTTATACAAATTAAAGTCCTTTCCCCTCTCCAAACATAATTTTTAACAAAGGAATCAATCTCTCTCCTAGCAAACCAAGGTGAACAAATATATATATATATAAAATAATTAAATTGCTTTTTCCTTATTATAGGAGTTTGTTTGGTTTGTAAAACCAAGCCAGAATATTTATGCCCTTCCTCTTAGGGAAGGTCAGCAGATATATACTCAATTACCTATTTGTGTGCGTTAAATCAAACGACTCTATATTCAATATTTTGTTTTTTAATTTTGCCTGAGCAGGAAGCTGGAAATACAAATTAATGACTCTTCCCCAGTGACATAAATTCTGCGAGGTGTTTGTAGCTTGCTTGCCTTGTTAAAGTGCTCTGACGTGATTGATAACCGTTGTCCTCTCCGACAGCGAAGCCGGCACAGCAGTGGCAAGTAGACCAGCAAGCATGCAGAGAACTTGCACCAGGATCAAAATCCGAGATGTTTTCATTAATTCTACTTCCAGGTTGCGAGGAATTGTTTCTAAATAGGCTGGTAACCTTCTTGTCTTCTCGCTAACAGCTGCTGTTAGACATGATAATATACCAAAGTCRCTGCAGCTAAGCAAGGAAAAGTAAAGCTTGTTTCTGTGGGGTATCTGGGGAAAGTAAAATCCCTTCTGCTGAGGGAAGAATTGCTGTGCTGGGCCCGTCTTGTGCACGCCCTGTACTGATTATATAGTATGGGTAGTTTAACTTGCAGAGGGTCCCCACACGAGTGATCTACCAGATGTCCCACTGTTTCCCTCTTTCTGTGTTTACCTGTGCACTGACGGGTTGGACCCTGAACCTGCAAGGGCAGATTTCTTCCAGAGAACAATAAAGTTGCGGTAACAAAATCCAGGCAATAAATATTTCAAACTGCTTTGCACCATCTTTTTAGTGTTCAGTTCATTATTCTCAAGCCGTGATTGACCCTGCGCTGCAGAAAATGTCTCAAGCCAAGACAACCTTTACTCCAAGGGATTGGGAATCTGACAGACCAGTGCAGGCAAGATGAGGTGCGAGCACCTTGGGAAAGGCTTCCGTTAATTTTGGGGCTTTGTTTTAATCTCATACTCCTTTTCCCTTTGTATGATACTGAGGTGGAGAATGGATTTGTCTTCTGTGGGCTAACATTTGTGAGGCTTGTGGAGTTGCTAAAGGATAGCTTGTCAACTCACATTATTAGGATCTTTCCTGTAAGACAGTAATTCAGTCCCTCCCAATTTGTTCAAAATACGGGACCTTAACTTGAGCGATAAGTATTATCTGCAGTAAGTTCCTTAGGAAGGTATAACTGAAAACAGATTAAACATCAGATAAAAACTTGCATTGATCTAGCAATCGATGTGAAAATTGGAAAAATAAAGCGTTGTGTCTTGAAATAATGAATATGCAACATATAAAGAAATAGATATTGCCAGAGCTTTGAAATACGAATCCAAATCAAGGTTAAAATTGACAAATTACCCTTACGAAGGGCTGAAGTAAATGAGTAGCACCAGTCACCTGTGGATGTTGATGTGGACAAAATCCCAGCGGAGGTACCTGTACTGCAGCATGGACACCTCTGTCTAATCAATGGATTGTTACTGGTAGTTTCCACCTTTGCTTTAGGCAGAAGCAAAACGTAAATGTAAGTAAAAGAGCCATGCACATTGCTCTTTCATAATCCTTGTGCTATGAACTATTTTGTCCCCGTAGGCTATTAGTGTCTTTGAATAAGTATCTAGTTCCTTTTGATAAACATTGTGCAACTGAAGTTAAAGTGACTACTAGTAACTAAAGTGACAGCTACTCAACTGCTAGCAACAAAAAGAAGCTTGTTAAACCTGAAGATGTCACATCATTTTTGTAGCCGCATTTCTGAGCTCTAGGAGACTCGAGTGCCATATTTTCTAGGCAGAAACAGGTAGTCAGCTAGGGTGTTTATTCATTGAAGGTCAGGCTTTTGTATTATGAAACTTCTAGCAGATGTGATAAGCAGTAAATTGCAGATCTATCACCTTTTCTTTCCTATCTTTTTTTTTCTTTTTTTTTTTTCCCAGTGAGCGTGTGTGTGAAATCAGCAGAATACTGCCTGCATTTGATTTATGGCCCACTTTTGACCAACTCTTATCAGGTTCCCACAAGCCCTTTTCTGATGCAGCTCATGTCTGAATGACAATAGACAACCAGTGCCATTATGCTCCAAAATCCCTCTCTGCATTCTAGACACCTAAGATTACATCTGGGCTATTGATTTATTACTCCCCCCCCTTTTTTTTTCCCCACAGGGACCAGTTTGTTCAGCCTGAACAAGATAGACTATTATTAAACTGAGCAAACTACTCCATGTGAACTTGGTAAAGAAATAATCATTTGCAACCACCTTTCTAACCACCCAGGTTCATAAAGAAATGTAGGTGTTGAAATATTAAGACTGTTTATATATGGGTCCCACCATTCGTGTTTGTTCAGATTATATATAATTTATATACATGAAATGAGACCCAACAGGCATTCTGTTGTGTTGGACATTATAGGCATATTGCCTAAAGCACCGCAGTATTACCACCCAATGTACAAAACCCAAATTATTACAAATCTGCGTTATAGAAATACCTACTGTAACGCCAACTGTATCTCTGGCAGGGAGGTTTTATGACACCTTTTAGAGCCTCAGCAAAATTTATATGTTCTACCAGTAGATTTTTTTCTTTTCCTTTTTTGGGGAGGGAGAGGAAGCTATAAATTTTACAGTATGTTGGGTTTTTATATCTCCTAAAAATGTACTGTGCTGGATTCACATTTAATATCCCTCAGCTATAGTCATCTGTGTATTTAAGTCACTAAGTGAAAAGGTACAGACAGGGCTTCTAGTTAAAATGGTTATTTTTTTCTCTCTTCTCACCCTCCACCTCCCCCCCCCTTCCCTCCCACAAGCACATACCTCACCCTTGCATCTTCTTTCGGTTAAAATAACATTACAAAAGCTGATTCACTGATGCAGGGTTCGCACGTGAACGCGTCTGGCCTGCTTTCAGTAAACTCTGAGCACCATCACACCAGCCCAACGAGGTCTGCAGGTGCTCTGAGAAGCACCCAGGGCATGGCACGGACCAAACACCGCAAACAGAGGCTTGCAGAGCTGAGCTCCTCCTGTCGTTGGCCGTGGGGACGGACCYGCTTCACTCTCAACTAAACCTCCCGTGGCTTATGTCCTACCTCAACAGATTTATTTTATTCCACCTAGTATTCAATTCATTGTGTACAAGCATCTATCGTTGCTTGAGTCCTGTTAGRCTGTGCCCTGTCAGACTGTTGCTTTCAGTGACGCGTGTGGGCAGAAGGTCTCACACACAGGCTGTAATTCAAGTATTTCCTTTTACTGCCTTAGCGTACTGCTGATAATTTTTTTTTTTTTTAGGCATTCCTTTGTTCTCTTATGGAGCAAAACTCTCCATCGGCAGAACCAGATAATGCCAGCATCAAGTGGCGAAAAATTAACTTTCATCATTACTACATGTCTATTTTCTACATCATMATTTTCTCATATTTAAGAATAAAATAGTCCTCATAGAAAAAACATTTTTCAACTGAAGTTTTATAATTATTCTGTGATTCCTTCTGTGGGCTTCTGTTTCTTCTCTGTCCGTTCAGGGTTTGATCCTGCCAGATCCTGTGTCTGTTCCAATAAAACACCTATGGATGTGCTCAACAGCATTTGGAAGCTCAGACATCCATAAATGCTTTTGAAATATTGTAGTATTTCTGTTWAAAGAGGGCTAGTCGACAGGGTGTCTGAGCAATGCCTACCACTGGGGCCTTTTAGAAAGTGAAGAGGGTTTTTCCTGTGACAATCATGCCTTTTCAATTAGAAACTAGTTGAGTATCTAAATATTGGGATGAGAAAAGGAACTGTGTAATGCTGAGTACGATTAACCAAGACTCTGTTCAGGAGGGAAGAAATAAGTTACACAGAAATACATAAATCAGAGTTTCACAGACTCACGGATTGCATTGCAAGAGGTAGCAGAGGGCACTCCAGCTCCGTAAGGATACGGGAGGGTTACACTAGTTTCTGGTTAGAGTAGGGAAAATAATTAATGGCAGATGTAAAAGGATGAAATGTTTTTTCCTCAGAATGGAGCAAGTAAGAAGGGATGTGAAGGCAGCACAAAACAAGAAGTGGAGAGTCAAGCGAACTGAAATATGGCAGGCTGAAAAACCCAAAAGGGAACACTTTTTCCCGTAATGTGTAACTCAGCTGGGAAATTCTGTGCTTCTGTTCAACTGAGAACAAATCAAATTTTAGAGAGAGATAACCAAATTTATAGCTGTAGTCCATGCTGCAGCAGGAAGAGCAATGGCAAGGTCATTAGAAATGCACTGCATCGAGCCTTCAGTCGCTGGGTGTTTGGGGGTTGAGAGGGACAAATAGCCAATAACTACAGGGAGCAGAGTTGCTCTTTGAAGCCTGGTTCTGGCCACAAGAGACTAGCTTGCAAGGACTGTTGCCCTTATCTAGTGTTGCAGTTTCTTTGCTTCTATCGTTAAATTCAATCTTTTATAAAAGTTTGGGATAACTGGGGTGTTGGATGTCCTGTGCAGAATGTCTTTCCCAGTCTCCCTACGYCGTGGTTCACCGTTGTACGGAGGAAACAGAAATCACAGCAATGCAAACAAGCCAAAAGAGATTTAAGTCTTGCGTAAACTGACAATCACTTTTGTGACAGTCACTTGCTGTTTGGAGTAAGCTCTTCAGAGTCTTTCCAGCCTGTGTGACAACTGTTGTTYCATTTGCATCTCGGTGTTGCCAGAAAAAGCAGTGGCAGAAACCTGCTCTGTGTAAGCCAGATCTAGAGATTTTCTGGCTTCCTGAAGGACCTTTTTCTCTGCCCTTCCCTTATTGCAGTTGACTTGAAATTGTAATTTATTTGTCTAATGGCATTTCTTGGTTTCACTTCCTTTTGGAGCAGAAACCTACTTTCTTCCTTTTAGCTCCTGGTGTCTTCTACCCTGGAATACAGACACCGGCCTACACCAGCATTGGCTTGCATAATGCAGCTTCAGATAAAGGTCATAAATGGTCTTATTTGGAAATTAATTCAGATAAGAAAGAGAACGAGCCAAAACCAAGCCTCTACCGGGCATGTTAATAATGTCATTTGTTTACAGAGTGTAAGATCACTGCTAGAGGACATCCTGAATCATTGGCTGGTGCCCTTAGTGGTTGCCCTTGGGTGTCCCTGTTGTGGGGGAAGCGAGTCCAAAGGTCAGAGAGACTTTGCTGGACCAACACTGCCTGAAGATAGCTATTCATCTTCTGGAAACCCAGGCTGATGTTTTGAAAGATCAATGTTAGGATTCTGATGCCTAAAAAAATAGATGGGATTCACTTCATTCCATGGACTAGTTCCAGTACAGTCATTGGCACTGCAACYAGGAGGAATTAGTGCTGCAGTTCTCGAACACTAACCAGGAAAAAGGAGACTGTTGTAATGTCAGAGGAGTGCGGCAGCAGATCAGAACTGGCGTTTGGGGCTGCGACCGTGGTGTGTGTGACAGGAAGGCCTGGYGGATGTGTTTCTGTTGTACTTATTTATTACACGTGTAAAAATCTGTGTGGGGTGGCTTGGTTTTGTTTTTTGTTTTTTTTTTTTTTTTGAGCAGTCTTCAGTATTTGCAGAAGTATTCCCCACAGAAAACATATTTGTTGTAATGTTGCTCTCAAACACACACACAAAAGGGTGTGAGAAGTCAAAATATAATCTTTAAGAAAGGGTGTTTGCCGTACAGGCAGGCAGGGCTTGTGTAGCTCCGTGCAGAACGTATGTTGGGTTTCAGCAGGTAGCAGGTAAAAGAGCAAACAAACRGGGAGCCATATTGACAGCCGTGCTGAAAAGTGATCTGATGCCCTTTCCTAAGCATTTTCTCATCAACAACAACAAAATCAGATGTTTCTATCAGAAACATGAATAGCACAAACACATGGCTCTTGGCTCTTTCCTTCAGTAAGTAGCAGCAGCAATTAATTAGCTCTTGGAATGTGTTGCATCTATGGAGAGAATTTTAAACCCTCACTTTTTTTTGGAAGGTTTAACAGTATTTCTAGAGAGTTCAGCAGCATCAATGGTGCATGTTTAACGTGTGGAAGAAGCTGGCACTCCAACTTCCACAGCAGGTACACAAAGGGTGTCTTCCCACAAGTTCAGTTGCGCTTTTGGCTTAAGAGAGCACATTTCACTTATTACAGTGAATAAAGAGCAGGGGATATTCAAACACTCTGCAAAGGTCTCCTGGGTGTAGCTATGGATAGTAGGTGGTATTTATGCTCCATTTTGTATGCTTGTCAACAGCTCTTTGTGTCAGACTATTTTTTTTTAATGCAGGTTGTCCTCAGGAAAGTAATGAAAAGGAGTGAACGTTGTCTCAGCTGCCATAAAGTGTTACGTTCTCTTTAGTATAAATCATCATCCTGAAGTTCATTAACCTTAATACAGTTTAGTCTTTATGTGTCATCAGTTGAGCCCAAGCCTTCCAGATGAGTCATTCSCTCTATGCTGGATTTGTGGGGGCAAGCTAATTTTTGCATATAATGAACATTATGCATAGGCCTCTCTCCTTCTGTGCTCTGCTCATTGAATTGAAATTGCATTTGTTGAACTCAGAAGGTGTTATGAGAAAAGCAGGGTTGTGACAGCCTAAAAGAAGAGGAGGAACCGACTCCAGAGGAAAAGTCTACTGCGGCGTGATAGCAAGGGTGCCAGTGGAGTGGTTCTCCTTTTTCTTCTGCGCCGGTGTGTACATCAGGAGTTGCCCTGTTGCGGCAAAGGGAAGCGTGTAGTTGAGGAACGTCCCCAAAGCCAGYACGCACCCAACCTGGGCTGTCCACAAAGCGATGCGGAGGTATGGGCTCGGGCCCAAAAGTGAGCGTTGGTGMACGTTGAGCMAGTGGGGGAGCCCCGAGGGGTGACRGCAGAGCTCAGCCCGTGTCCTCAGCAGCCACCTTAGCACACCAGCTGCTTTGCCGATGTCCCGCGCTGCCCAAGGGCCACATCGTGGACTGATTTTAAGGAGGGATGTGAAGCAGGGTAATATAGCCACTGACCTTGTGGATTTTTACAGGGAACTCGTCCAGTGCCTAGGGGCTGGCATGACACAGAAGGTGCTCGTTGGAAGGTTTGACAAATGGGCGCTGGAGACTGGCACTGTGCGTGGAGCGGGGGTCGATGTAGTGTGTATGAGATGAAAGATGAGGACAGGGCTAGGTCAGGAAGAACATTGTATCTTGGGCAGTTGTMTCTTCCCCTGTCCAAATTCCACATAATCAGTTTTTCCGTCTTCTCCAGCAAATCAAAGGCAYGATTTGTGTAACTCACGCTTTTAAACACCGCTGTCTCTTTCTGCTGCTTCATGGATTAAAAGAAATACCTGAACATGTGCACACAGAGATATAATAGAAGAAAATAAAAATCCCTCCGTAGCTTCAGGTCATCATTCTTTTGGCTGCGTGAAGCTCACCTATTGACAGAAATCATCTACCTCCAGCTGATCTTACTTCTTAGCCAAGGTCTGAAAGTCYGTCACCTCCCGTCATGATCTGTCATACAAACATCACATGCAGTGTTAACCTAGCGGCTAGAAAGATTTGTTGCAAGTCTGTTGGATCTTTAATATTTTTTTTTTTGTAAAACCACTTAATACAATGGGGGTGAATTGTCTTATAGGTTAAGGGCAGAGGCTGGGTCTTAATTTATCCCGGTAATCTGCCCAGAGTGCGCGCAGGAATCCTGCAGACTGCATGAAAAGTGCTTGAGTCAGACCCTTCTCTGTTCAAGACTCAATAAGGCCATGAGTTGATCTAAACACATATATCTTCTTCTGTGCCGGGGGGATAGAGGGAGGAGAAAAAAAAAAAAAAAAAAATCAATGCTGTCTGTGGCTGAATTTCTAGTTGTGTTTCACAAGGCTGATACTTGGCTCATCTCCTTACCTCCAGACGTTGCAGAATAGCCCTGCTGCCTTCCCTCTGCATTGGACCRCCTGGATTTTTCTCAGAGAAAACAGGCTTCAGTTGTTTTTTCCTTCAGCTTCTGCTTCTTCTCTGTCTTGTTCTTTTTTTGCCTTTTCCCCCCCTTCCTTTTTGCCTTCTCTAGGCTGTCACAAACTGTGCCTCTTGATGCCCTGTTCTGGCTGCTCCGATGCCTTCCTCTCCGGGGCTCYGAGTGGGCAATGCAGATGAATTATTTTCCAAAGCACAGGAGCTGCAGTATCCTGTTCTTGGCCCCAGAAAAATAATGGCTTGTACAGATTTTGCTAACTTGTATGAGGTCTTTAGAAGAAGGAAGAGGAAGATTGCCTACTAAAAATCATCTTCATTTGCATGAACAAAAAGTTGTTATTTGTATATGTAAGATTTTTAAAGGCTGCTTGGCAGAATTGAGAGAAATGACCCATGGGTTGTTAAATAATCTTTAAGGTCCTTGTACTGTATTACAGAAGATACTTCTATCATTACAGTTGGTGTTGAACTTAAACATCTTTGCTTAACATTAGTTTAAACTAGTAAACTTTTAAACATAGTTTAAACATAGTATAAAACTTAAACAYAGTTTTTTCCTCTTTTAAACAAATTTTTACTGTTTTTCCTTTGTTTTCTGAAAACTCTTCTTTTTGCTGTCCCAAACAGTCCCAGCTAAAGCACTAAAAATGCTTTGAAATGTGTTGTGACGATGGTAAGAAATCGCTATGTTCGAGGTCTGGAGAGAGTAAAGAGTGGGGTTATAGTTTTGAAACCCCAAAATAATTTGCCTAAACCAAAGCTCCTAATCTTTGCACCACATCATCTATCATATGGAAGAATCAATCAATCAGCTGTATTGACACCTCTCCATTAACTAGTTTGTCTTCAGTCCTTGACTAGGTGAGGGGCCCATGAGGACACAGGTCCTATCCTCAGCTGCATCACTAGGAACAAGACTGGGGCCAAAGTAATGTTTGAAAGGTTTTCTTTTATTTGTAGAACAAACGTTTTCACCCAGCTGTAGCACAGTCAAACAGTGTGAAGGAAACATTACAATACCCCTGTCTATTTATCTGTGTTTTTAGAAGGTCACCCATCACCATGGTATTGAAGTGTCTTTCTTCTTTCTTTTAAGGGTCCTGGTCAGGAGTTGAAAATAAGGAAAAGAGAGGAAGAAAACCACAAAGAAAGAGGCATATGAAAAGTAAAAAAATACGGAGCTGGAGGTGAACCTAACACTCGGAGGTAATTTGCCTTGAGGAGCAAGAACCCTTGAGACCTATGTGTAGGCTTTGGAAAAAAGAATCTGTGAACAATAGTAAAGGCTATGAACGTGCTATCCTCTGACAGGTATGTAAACCTTAAGATTAAAATAACAGCTTCAGAAATCCTTCTGTCAGAGTGAGTTTGCTTTAGCTAGTCTGGGTTTCAGGGGAAGTATYACAAAGAATATATATATATGTATCAAGTGGAGATAGCAAAGTAAAAGTCTGTGTGAAATTTCTAAACAGGTCGGTTCTTGAAGCATATTCTCCATAGCTTGACAAAATTATCATGACATTAAAATAGCATTGTATAAAATCAGGTAATTAAGGATTAGAACCAGTAGATTTTTAAAATATTCTTTTCTGCATATGTTGAATCATCTCAAAGCCAGATTTCATACTTAAGAAGGAAGATGAAGAAAGAGTCGGGAAGGGCACAAAATTGAAGTCTCCTTTTGTTTGTCTTTATGTCATTTATTGTTTTGATTTGAAAATATTTTCACCAACGATTCTGGCAATCCCAATACTCCTTTGCTTCACAAAGTAATTGGGAAGGGTTCCTTAATAGGCTTTTAAAGTTTTGTCTTCGTTTAGCAATATAATCCCACTCTGTCACGTTTTGRTTTTTTGGGTTTTTTGTACTTGACTTACGTTTGTGAGGAGAGGGTGGCGGGTATTTCAATCACATGGCTGTTATCCAGTCTCCCTCTGCGCACGCCGCCTGGAAAACTGTGTTGGGAGAAACAGCCTTGTGGTTTAGTGGTGTCGGTCTGCAGTCGTGGTGCTGCTGATGGGGAAGAGGTGGGAGGGTGGGGGCAGCCAAGTGTCCTCACCTCCATCCCTGGGGTGGGAGCCCWACCTGCTTCGAGTGTGCAAACCTTAGAGTTAAGAGATGTCTGAAGAGGATGGTGATAATAGGGAGTTAAGTGTGTCTTGCTCTGGTTTATTTTCCCAGTTTGATTAAATATGAAGGCCTCTGAATATCAACTGTTTGTATGTTAATCACGTCCCTTCAATAAACAGAAGCCATTAACCAAACTTCTTTTTGCATACTGTAAAGAAGAGAATTCTTGACTGCAGAAAGCAGGCATGATGTACATAAAAGGAGTGAAATTATTCAGCATGTGCTCATTGATACTTCTTTAAACAGCAGCTTCCTCCTCCCAGAAATCTTCCTTGAGGTTTGCAGATGACCACATGTAATGATGTGGTTTCTTGTCACTARTAATAGCTTTGTGAGGCAGCAATATGTGGTGCAAGATCTTATTACTCAGTAAGTGGCATTTAACTGACCTAGTTACCCCAAAAGCTAATTGCTAGCTTGTATATATCGCCACACCTTCCAGCAACACAGTAGACTTCAGGAAATCTTTAGCAAAAATTTTAGCTGCTGTCAGGCCACATTCAAGTCAGGTATAAGGCCCACTGGAGTCAATGGCTGCCTTACACTGTGAAACAAAGTAGACTGAAAGGTCAAATTCTCAAAACCATCTCATGAACTTTGGCAGTTACTTTGACAAATCCCATGTCTCCATACRTGGCCACCGGTTCAACAAGCTACTTAGACCTATGACCAGCTTAGAAAAAGGTGAGTCATTGCACTGGCTTCAACATGGTGACTCCCATCCTTCACCAGCGTTCTGTATGCTGCCCCTCTCAGTTGGCCCTTTCGCTCCAACAGGCTGTTGAGAAGGCCTGTCTGCGGTTTCAGGTGTTTATTAAAGGCAAATGGGTCATGATGATGGATTGTGTTTTGGCTGCCTGCTTGGAAAGTTTGACCCCAAATAATGACCCCAAATATTGGGATCTCTGTGTGGTTCTCTCCTATTTTATTCCACCAAGAGGGTCCTGAGTAAAGGCATTAATTCAAGATGAAGAACCTTTCCAGAAATACCTGTTCCCCAGATTCTCAAATAGGAGCAGTACAATTATTTATTTGTTTTAATTGTTGTCTCCTTATTTCAGTTTGTATGTACCCCTTCTATGCAATGAACTTCATTGCAAATTACGCTATTGGTCTATTATATCCAAAGTAATGTTCACAGTTGTTCCTCAGACCTGTCATTTGTGCATGTATATCAGTGAATCATAAAAATCAGACGGAAAAGTTCTTCTGCATTAGATCATCTCATCCCTGCCCTGACCGACGCAGATTTTTTCCCCCCCATACAGTATATTCTCTAGCGCTTTGTCCAGTCTAGCCTTAAGTAGATTAAATATGGTACTTTCTCACTGCCCTGTCAGAAGCTGTTGGAGAGGCTCGGAGGTAATTGACACTGGCACCCTTTGAAGGTGCGGTGTGGACCTTACCACACTTGTCATTTGTATCCAAACACGGTGCTTTCCTCCAGCTGTCATGAGTATTGTGTGGCCATAATTCTTTCAGACCCGGCATACAGCCTGTGCTGAACACTTATGACTAAGAGGGAACAAAAGAAATGAAAATGTGGTTTTGGTTTCTTTTTGGCAGACAGTGTACATAGGGTTAATTCTTTTGAGCAGCCCAGAGGTGAAATAGTAAGGTGAAGGCCTCCGGAATATTTTGTTGATGAAAACTAGTGGTATTGAGATATGACGTGCTTGTCTGCACATGAARCTTTTTGCTAGATAGAGAGGTATATTTTATAGGGTTCAATTAATAGCTATGTTTGAAATACCAACTGTCTGTTCTCGTGACACGGAAAGCAGATTTAGCGAAATGGTGAGTGCTTTTGAAGAACACTACTGATGATACACACATTTAAGCGAAGTAGTAATAATGTTTGGAGTTCCCTTTTTCTCCCAAGGAACCCACCAAGCATTTCACTCAGTTCCTGCTCAAACTGTGCTTGTTTGAAGCACAGGTACGGCGCGGTTGTTTTGGGGTTGGAACGTGTGTACTGCTCTGTGGCATGACGAAATATAGGACAGTTGTGACGTAAGGTCGGTAGTAAGCTGCAGGGGCCCTTGTATTTAGACTCTAATTCTTGAACTGTTCTGGTTCTCCCGAAAGATGTTGATGCACCACTGTGAACAGAAAACAAAGGGCATTAGGTTTAAATGGTTTCTTTCTCCTCTCGTTGTTACCAGAACTCCGACTTGTAATTCTACCAGCCATAGACCTATAAAGCCATGAATCTCAAAGTACAATTCTCCATCCAGATCACTGTCGTTATTCATTTCTATAGCTTTGCAGATAGGGGAATACTGTCCTTCGATGTAGCCTCTTTACTTACTACTTTTACTCAACTCATATTGAAGGTTCTTGACGCAGGGATTATTCATAGCACTCTCACTGGTTGCTGTTACTGCCTCGGAATTCARAAATCCCAAACTGAGATCACACCATGTAGCCCAGTGTTCCTTGGACATGTAGCACCACATTAAAATGTCATTTTAAGCAATTAATATTTTATTTATAAATACTTATAAATATTTATTATAAACGAGGCTTTAAACAGCAGCTCATGAGAAAACACTCTATTACGTTTGTATTAAAACATGTTCAAATGTTTAGTTGTAAGAGAGAATATTCAGCTGAACCGTAAAAAAATGCATCACAGTGCCCTGCTTTGGCCAGTTCTTGTCAGGCTGCCACACTCAGCTGAGAAGGTGGATTTTGTTTTGTTCCACACTAAAGCCAAGAAACCAGACTCTGGTGATTTAGGGCCCTGCTAAATACTTCACGTTCTTGTCTTACTTGGGCAATACTGCTGTTCGAGACTCTGGGTCAAATGCTGCTCTTRAAATCCCCGGCGTGACTCACGTGGCTGAGGAGGAGTTTTGCTGGATTTGAAAGATGAGTTTTTGTGGCTACTGGAAAGGCCCACTGCTGAAAGTGGGATCCGTCCTCCTGACTCCAACCATGGGCTTTATATCTAGCCCTGGAGGGACCCTCGCTTTGCTGACCCCATAAATCAGAGGTCTGACTCCACTGGAGTCATCTTCTGTTTGGTAGGGATCCTTCCTTCCTTCCCTCCTTCCAGCACACAGCTTGAAGTGGTTTTGGTCCCCTTTTCTGTAAAGTCTTTCTAGGAAAGCATGGAGGCACAGCCTTGTCAGGCTGTTTCCCCAAAACGTTACAGCCTTTAGGAGAAGGACGTATTTGGCTAAGATCCACCCCTTTGTACTATGGGGTTGAAAACAAGGTAGTTTTAAATATAAAGAATAGGATAAAATAATACAAAATAATCAAAATCATCATCATGACTCTGGTAACTGTTTTATATCTCTACCTCGAACCAGAATGACCAAATGTCTCTGATTAAGTATCCTACAGAAGCATTTAAATTCAGCAATTTTAGTAGTTCTTAACAACTCCCATTGATGGTATTATTTTTCATTGGGAAGAAGAATGGTTATTGCTCACACTGACCTTCAGTAAATCTTGTCACCCAGCCCATACCCTAGTCTSGAAATATAATTAAAGCACTCTGTTTTGATAATAGTGACTTACAAAAGTGTAGGAACTAGTATTTACATTTTCTCTTTTTATTGCTCTTAAGTTTGGTATGAAAAGAAAGGTAATGCAACTGAATTACCTTAAATGGCCACGACTGATTTATTTCTGTCTAAGAGTGTTGTAGTTTACATACATCAAAGGTAGATATATTTTTTCTAGGATTACCTCAGTGTTTGATTGGCCTTTTATTTTTTTCACTGTGGTGATTTCAAATTCAGTCCACAGTGTAAGCACCTTCAGAGGACTGAAGCAGTTGTTTTTACCCCACGTGAAAAAAAGTGACTAAACAAATAAATAAAAGTCAGGTTTGCAGCCGTATATTTCTGAGAACTGCTGTTCATAATATTTTGTGTTGTTGTAGCAACATGTTCCTCATCTATATTTAGTTTAATAGCTGCTTTTGGAATATTGCAAGCTAGTACAGTATATTATCAAGTGGTTTGAATGACATCATAACCTATGAGTGTCATCTCTTGTGGGTTATAAAATCCTCCCAAACCCTCCGTTTGTATTAATGGCTTGTAATATAATTTTAAACCAGGTATTATAGTTTACAGTGGAAGGATAAAAATTCTGGCCTGCCTCGTACGGTGCACTGTGGGAAGAAGGGGGCAGAGGAAAGTGTCTTTCCCACCCTACTCATGTATGGACTGGGCGAGATAGGCAGTATGGTGCTTACTGGGCTTAGGTTTTGCCAGTGGACCAGGAGAAATTTGTCAGTCTCTAGGGAATATTTTAGGTGGTCCCTACCCACACTGAAGAACTTGATCTTGTGGAGAAGTTTGGTTTTGGGACAGAAACAACACGTCGGCCGCACCCTGTCTTTTGCCGTGTTGCCCTACACCTATAAAAAGGCTGGAGAAACCTGCCRTATGTTCTGTGCCTCGTGTTCTCTACCCCGTGATAGAGAAGAGGCAATCAAATTACTTGCTAAAGACGCTGTGCGTGCTCAGTCGCCTTGAACCAGCTCGTCCCACCTTCTCTCAGTTTCCGAAGATACAGCTAATGAGTCATCTCGACTTCTGCTGTAGTCAGYGGAGAGAGGTGGGTGTCCCTGTGGGGCAAGTCATCCCACATGATGCACCCAAATGCCTAAGACGGGGCACGTTTCTCGCTGGAGGTGTGTGCCTCTTTCCACTGACGATTGAGGCGCTAYCTTAAACTGAGCCGAGAGCCCACCAACTAGTGTCGGTGGGTGGSATGAACCCCATGTCTTCATGCCAAGTCCGGCTGTTTTCACAGGGAGTGTGGAGTAGTATCTTCAGCAATTTGATGGGAGTCCCCTGGTGGAATTCCATCTCYTGTTTATTATAGAGGAATGTATTTCTATTTCCTATAATCCTCTTTTATACAGGAGGCCTCCTTACAAGGTCATACTAGTTGCTTGTCAGGGAATCTGTGCCAGGTACGTATCTTCACTGAAGTGAAAAGGAAGTGGAAATCTCAGGGCGTGTTATGAATCCRGAATTTAAGCCTATGCCTCTATGGAAACTGTAAGTGCACATGGGTCACTGGCCACTCTTATGGCCCTATAGCACTCACTAGRTTGTATGATTCTCCGAGTAATTAAACATGCCGTGCGTTGCCCCTGTTGCCACAAAAGGGTCTCCCTGTATTTTGGAAGGGAAGAGACTGCTATGAAAGGACTTCTGTGGATATTGTTGACCTCTTTTGCATGGCTCTGCGGTTCTGCTTCTTCACCCAAATGCCATCAGCACAGAGTGTTTCCTGATACTGAGGTGAGACATAAGATATGTTGATAAATGCATTTCAGTCTAATAAAACTGCAGCCATCCTCATGGCAAACAAATAAAGCATCTTGGGGTAAGTAGGGATATGCAAGGTGTACAATGCAAAGTTGCCTTATTCCAKGACATAAGAGTAAATTGTGAAAATCCCTGGTAGAATAAACTTGATGTTTATTGCATGCGCTGAGGCTCAAAAACTGCTTCTTCTGTTTGTAGTGAAAGATTTAGCATCATATACATAATTTTTATGCTATATTATTTGTCCTGGTGTAAATTAAGAAGCATGTTTGTTTTTTAAAAAATTGTTTGCACACAGATATAATTTTTTTATCCCTGAAATGTTCACCATAAATAGTTCAGCTGCTGTAATGTTCTGCCACTAGAAATGATCAATAAAACGTTATTAAAATGTACAGTCCATGCATATCTAATTCCACTTACCCACATGTTACCTAATTACAGATTTTAATCGCCTTCCCTCCACCCCTGAAAACCTGCTTGGCGATGTGAGTATATTGAAAATGTGTGAAGAAATTCACCTTTGCTTTCAAAGAAAAGAAAAGAAATTAGGTGTAATGCACCCAAAAGGTTAAATTTGTCATGCTGGGAAGAGAACTGCATATCACAGAAGCTCTGGATATTTTTGGCATTCAACTTCTCCCACCCCCCTCCCCRTCTTTAATCACACCCAGAATGCAGTGCTTGTAAACTGTACTGATGTGTCAACTGTCCTCTATTTATTACATCTTATGCTTTAAATATCACCTCTGACAAACAAAAGAAAAGCAAATGTTCCTAAATTTCCTGAAGGGCTGAAACATCAAGCCCGGATTATTATTGTTTATGTCTCAGCTTTAGCAGCTCCAATGTCTCCATGGTCTGCTGTGCGCCGTGGTTGGCAATGATGGATGACCATTACAGCAGCTTATTGGAAATGGCTTGATTTATAACCTGTTCTCCCGCCTCAGTCTAATGGCTTCATTTCTTTCCTCCAGTGCGTGATGCCACAGCCAAGGTCATTGCGCCAATGGCCTTTTGTTGTTAGTTTGCTGATGACCACTGTGCCCGAGAGTCGGCGTGCGGGGAGGGCGAAGGGGGGGGACACAGCCAATCTTTACATTTTATTTTTTTTTCCCCTCTCAGCCCCGATAACTGCAGCAGAACAGTAGATTAAATGCTGTCTTCTATTTGCTTCCTGTGCTTGCCAGACAAGGGGCTGCTTTATGATCCTCACTGGGAAAGTCTATTACTCACATCTACTTTAAATGACCAACATCAAATATATACAGCTCCCATTAAAGCTGAGATCAATAAAAATGCCATTAAGATAGTAAAAGTTGCTGATATTAGTGAAGCCCCCAAACAAAATATTTGATTTTCTTTCAGGTTGTTAGTGAGATGGAATACGAACATATAAGAGAAGGGAGAGAGGGCCATGCCCGTGGTCAATAATTTATCTCTGAGATTCATTCAGCCTCTCACCCAATATTTCCCTCCTGTCTATTGATTCCTCATCATTATTTGTCATAAGCTGTCCTAACTCAAGGAGAAAATATGCCCTCCATGTCCAAGGGGAGTCATACCTGAAGAAATAGAAAGGAATTTCATTAAAAGCAAGAAAGGACTGCCTTGGCTTTGAGAAACTCCAGCAGAAACTTACACAGACTTGTGTTATGTGTAGGTTTTTGTGTTTGTTTTTTTTTTTTTTTTAAAGAGGCGTTTGAAGCCCATTAGACAGCGCCATGACAGAAAATGCCTAAACTTTGAAGCAAGTTGCTTTGATTACATTTTGTTGCCAAGGAGCGGTGTTTGGCCCTGAATGAAAATGGGTCTATTAAAAAAAAAAAAAAAAAAAAAAAAAAAAAAAAGAAAACTGAAGACTAAAAAGCCAACTTTGTAAGTTATTTCCAGCGATGCTCTCCTGAGCCATGCCGAATCTGGAGGTGGAAGTCTCCTTCAGGAGGTCACAAGGATTTGGCACCAGCAGCCTGGCCATCAAAACAAAGTACAAGCGATGGTAATATAATCATTAAGATAAACTGTAGCCCAAACGGTAAAAGCATGAGTCGCGAAATGGAATTAAATTTTTAAGTATGGTTATTTGCTAAGAGGCTGTTTAAAACAGGCAATATTTTAAGTTAATGAGACCCATATGTTTTATGGTATGTCATTCAACTGCTTTCTTTGGAAATGGCTTGGAACAATAGCTTTCATGCTTACTTTGTAAAATCCAGAAAGGATAGTGATTGGGAAGTGCATGTGTGGAAAAAATCTGCAAGGCATAATGATGCATGTCTAGGAAGTGTCATCTGTACGTTGGTATATTGTTACCTCGAAAAGTGAGTTTATTTCCACGTACTGCGGCAGAGTGTCTTGCGTTTTCCTCCCCCCCATTTTTTTCTTTTGGAGATGGGAAGCTTCTCAGGCGGGCACGTTAATTTAAATAGGGATAGGTTTGCTAATGGAGCTTTTGCAGATTTCTCAAGTGACATTTCTGTGCTGGCCAAAGCAGATGAAGCTTGCCTTTGATATTGTTTGGGGTTTTTTTGCCGGGGTGGCTGCGTCTCTGTCATAGATAATGGGGAGGGATGGAGCTGCTTTCCTCACCCCATGCAATCCTTCCTCCCATACAGGGGCAGGCGAGCGGTGCGGAATTTCGGTGGCCAGGGCACAAAGCTGTTGGGCCCTTCCTTAGGGCACATGAAGGTCCTCATGAAGTAAACCCACACCTGGTTTCACTGTGGTTATTTTCTCCCCTCTCTTCTCCTTTTACATCCCATCTTTTATAGGCATTGCTGTGATCAAGCCCACTGTAGCTCTGAGCTTCCTGATAAAAGACTTTTCTTAACCAGTTTTAAAGACTGAGTCTGTGGAGTTAAGCCTCCCTCCTATATGGTGTTACATTCCTTGCTACAGCACCATATTCCCTCTGCAGAAGCTGCTTGAAAAGAAAAAAATACCTGAAATGGTTCTATTTTTTGCATGCTTTTTTGTTAATTCGCACTATTAACCAGGATAAATCATTCCTGTTTTTAAGTGTCTGTGGTCACATAA
This sequence comes from Oceanodroma leucorhoa, assembly GCA_030449065.1. NCBI lineage: Eukaryota > Metazoa > Chordata > Aves > Procellariiformes > Oceanodroma > Oceanodroma leucorhoa. Next base: position 1,255,826 of record JASVER010000152.1, on the reverse strand, counting down.
ATATGCACTTGTGACTCTCATTAATTCTTATCGGTCTGAAATACTGACAAAAATATATGAGCTGGGAATACCTGAGTCAAAACTGTAATTTAGTTGAGTCTTTTTAATGATACATTCTGGATAGCATCATATAACTGGTGACAGAAATAAGCCGACTCATATTCACCTAAAACAACTATTCCTTGATTCTTTTTAGACGGTCAAAAGACTTGAGGAGAAGAATAAGAAGGAGGGTTTTGAAAAATAAAGTCTGTAATTTTTCACCTGCAGTTTTGTACCCGTGGTCAACTTCAAGGCTGGGGGGTGGGGGGGGAAGGAAAAGGAAAGAAAAGAATTAAAATCTTGGTGCGACCGATAGATTGCAGACACTGCTTTTTTTTCCCCGGCCTGTACCAGGGAGTTAAATCTCTGCCTTCTGTCTTTTTCACCCTGAGCCGGTGAGAGCTACAAACTGTGGATGCGAGATGAGAAGTTTGAGTGAGACCTTGGTGYGGACTGGCCACATCGTGCAAGTGCCACGAAAGAGCCTGTCTTCAGGGGCTGCCTGTCCCACCTGGTATCTCCTGGCTGTTGGTTTTGGAAGAGAGCGAAGCCTTGGGAAACTCAACATGCAGCTTTGTACGTGGCAGGGAGAGGGGCTGGTTTAGCAYGACGTGGGGAGTGCCAAGCCCCGTCTGATTTTTTTTGTGAGGAGGTTTAAATGATAAATTCTGTTTYAAGTGTAGAATTAGGAGCGCTAGTTATGGCTGACGTATTGTTTCATAATTTTTATTTCCAGTGTTGTACAGTGCTTCGATTTCTCCAGCCTTTGCTAGAGAGCTCTTTTTTGACTGCATAAGCAGAAAATGGCAGATTCAGAAATCAGCTGTTTCCCTAATGAATTCAGAGAAACTCACGTGGAAACGCTGACTCTTAAGGCTCATTTTTCATTAATGTGGAAGGGACTGGAGTTCTGACCATATAAAGGTAAAAGCAGGTGCTTCTCTGGGGCTATATTTGGCTTCTGCAAGGGTTACACACACGGAAAACATCTTGGGATCATTCTGTATGTAATGTGTTATCAAAGCTTTACGTTATAAATCTGTTGCCTTTTGGAAATGAGAAAACAAAATGTGGTGTGTGGATTGGAGGGRCCAGGAATAGGGCCTGGTGGTAGCCATGCCCTGCGTTTGCTGTAACGTATTCCCTTCACTTCTCCCACTTTCTCTCATTATCTTGTTTGTTATTTGTAGCTGAATAAGCAGGTAACCTCTAAGGCTATGGAGCAGATCATTAGGAGTTACTGATTAACGCCACGTTTCAGTAGCAGATCCCGAGCTTTTCTTTTTACAAACYGAAGGGGTCTGGCTTTATGATTTTTTAATTAGAGTGTAAATATTGCAGCCTCATAAACTGCTTGATTTATAGATGACAGCAAAGTTTGCACTTCGGGTAAGGACACGAGAGGCTTCAGAGGTACAGTTTCAGTGCCCCTGTTTGCCTGTACAACCATCCTGTTCTTTTGCCTTTGCTGCATTCATCCTACCAGCCTTGCTGATAATGCCTGTGTGTTGTTTCTTTAAACTGGCAGGACGACTGGAATTCCTTTTTATATTTTTAAGCAAAGGAAGGACTCTCATGCTCCACATTTTAACTGATTAAGTCAGTGACAAAAGTTGGAGTGATATTATTGTCACTGCCAGCCAACAAGGTGAGCTTAAAAATTGATGTTCATTATGAGGATTCCAGAGAAGTTGGGCCAAATTCATCACTGAGCATCGCTGTAAGTGTCAGAGGCATGAGAGAGATGGTAAATCAAGATTGACAAAGATACGAGGTGCTAGTGGATAATAGAAGAGTATTTCTGATATCCCTAGTGCAAAGCGTTATCAGATTTTCAAGGATGGAGACTCTGTTTCATCCCAAAGAAGGAAAGTCCTGCGTTTTCTCAGGCAATCCGCAGAGCTTGGCTTCCACATGCAGCTCAAGTTAGGAAATTCACAGGCATAGGGAGCGATATCAATTTTAATTCGACTTGAATCAGCATTAATAACCAGCGAGGCGCCCTAAAATCCTCAGCAGAAGTTGTTCATCAGAAGCTAGAACTCGCCCCGGGCGGCAGGGTGTTTGGCCAACATCTCTGTCCAGAGAAAGACAGTGCAAACACTGAGCTTCTCTCCTTTTCCCTGTGGATCCTCCTTGCTCTGTCTCCACTACCGACCTTCTTCAGCTCGCTGTCAGCACTGTTAAGCTTGCGTGCGGATGTCGCAGCCCCGGATTGCTCTCAGGTGCAGGAATTCGCCAACAGAGGCCTAACTCCTCGCATGGGGGTTTTTGCAAACCCTCCTCCCCTACTAGCACGACTTGCCTCTTTCCATCCCGCACGTCCTCTGGAAACTCTATTGCCAGCACTGCCAATAGGATTTGTCGGTTGGGATTTTTGGGGGGATGTATTTTGGGAAGGCTGTTTGACACGTCGTGAGGAATTGCTCCGTCTGCCGTTTCTTTGCTGGGCTGTTTTGGGGCCCCTGTACCCCTTAGGCAGCCTGCCTGCACCGTGCCGCTGGCCCTGGGCTGTGGGCAGGGGCTGGAAGGAGCCAGGGCACAGTGGGTTTATAGAATCATAGAATCAT
>JASVER010000152.1:1206128-1252614 GCA_030449065.1 Oceanodroma leucorhoa | reverse complement strand
CGGCTCATGTTCAGAGGCTGTCGACCAGCACCCCCAGGTCCTTTTCCGCCGGGCAGCTTTCCAGCCACTCTTCCCCAAGCCTGTAGCGTTGCCTGGGGTTGTTGTGACCSAAGTGCAGGACCCGGCAGAGAGTTTGCCTCTCTCTGGGCATGCAGGAGCAGCATAACCCCACCTGAAAGCTCTTGATGAGAGAAACAGAGAAAGCTAAAGCAGACAGTCTTCCATAATAGATACTTAAGAGTGACTTTCCTGTCCCCAAATATATCGCTCAGTGCCTGCAGTCCTGGGATGGTCAGGACATAGCAGATGGAACAAAGCCCGCATTTTATCCTGCCCCAGCAGTCACTCTGAATGACTGTCTGCGGTCAGCGGCCTGCGAGAAGAGTTATAAATTCTCCTTTCCGTCCCTTAGCGGTGCCTTTCYCGGTCCCCACACTGGTCTCGTCCCTTCTCCAGCACCGGTGGCCTCTCCTGTCTCAGACCAAAGCGCTGGGAGAGGCGACGGCCAGCTCCTGCAAGCCAAGAGCCCGGCTTCAGAATTGAATGCTTTCAGAAAATGTTGGCGCTCTGTTTGCCTTCTTTTCTCTGTAGCGAGAAGACTAGAAACATAATTTTTTTTTAATGATATCCAAAATGTTCATGAACAGTGATGAAATCCAAAAACATGCCACAGTGTCAGATTCACCTCTCTCTGCTGGAACCGTACTTGTTTTACTACAGGAAGTATTTTGTGGCTCTACAGTAGCAGCCTGGGTTTGTTGCCAAAGGCCCAAATACTGAAGTTTGGTGGTTTTTTTTTTTTTCATCAAACTTGTTGAAAGGCCTTTCAGTGCAAACTTGATGTCAATGGCAATTACATATATGTTTACAGATTATGGCTCCAATCCCRTCCTGGTAAATGTTTTTGCACATGGTTAAATCTGCACGTGTAATTGCCTAGAGAATAGAATCAGAAGTGGTGAACGTAGGAAGATAATAACTTGAACTGGACTGTTTTCTTGTTCCTGTTTAATTTTGAACCTATTCGACCCTTGTGAGTTCAAAAGTTCACCTCAGTCTTGACCATTATTGAGTTTGGATTCTGTTTAGGAGAAACTGTGACTCCAAGTACAGCGAAGGGTCAGAGGACAATAAATCCAATAGAATAAATAAAGTGATAAATGAAGCAGGCAGAGAGACGGAAAAGTGAAAAAATAACACATATTGGGTGAGTTCATGGTTTCTATGACGCTGAAAGGTGTTTTGCCAGTGACTGCACTGGGGCTGGGATTTCTTTTGTAACACCCGGTTCAAAATCCCTGGAATTCCACCAGGATGTTTCTATTACCTGTAGTGCTCCTGTGTCACTTATAATGAGCTTTAGTTTGTAGCTCTAATGCATGCTGTAGCTCCCAGTAGCCCCTAGCTGCAACATGTAGCAGCCCAGTCTTTCTGGGGTGGAAAAAAAAAAAGGTGAAATTATGGAGAAGAATGGCTTTTCCTCCTCCTCCTGTTTCTCCCCAGAGGCTTCAGAGCCTCAAATGCAGTTATCTTCGCAAACCGGTTTCTTTGTGACCCAATTTCTTTTGTTTATTGAACTCCTCTGTGATACAAATGAAGCTGGCACCGAACATTTTACTACACATTTGATGTGAAAAAGGACTGAGAACATTTCAGTGCATGTGTGTGCCTACAGTCTTCAGTGTCCTCAGCAGAAGTTCGTGTGTTGTCAACACTGAATTTGAGCATTGAATCAGGGTGTCCTAAAGGTGAAGCCCAGTTTGCTTTGCAAGACGCATTGCATTTTCCCTGGGCTTCCAGCAAAGGAAGCAATTTGGCTCAGTGTCTTTACTTTCAAAAGCCCAGGCTTACATCAGGAAAGTGCAAAAGTAGGGCCAAAGCTGCACCAGGGACGTGTAAAATGATTTAACTCTGCTGTCTGCAAAGGGGCAAGGGAGATTAGTAGGAAATACAGATTTGTCTGATAATTTACAAAGCACTTCAGTATGTTTTGGATTAGGGCTTATATTAATTATTAATATTTTGGTATTCTTGAGATCCTAGTACTTCACGGTTTAAATTCTCACAAATCCACCCATCATCGGCACGTAGGAGGATTTCTTTTTCTTTCCCCCGCAGTAATTAAACTGAGCAAATTCCTGATCTAATTCTGCTGAGTTTATTTTACTGGAAATTACCCGCCTTCTTTCAAAAGTACAAACATTAACTGAACAGGAACATACCAACATCTTGTAAAAAGAATTAAAATAAAAGTTTCAAGTTTTAATGCTGACTTCTAAAGCATGCAGTGTTTAAAAAGTAAGATAATTTCTCTGAATTCCTTGAAGTGTTTCTAGTCTATCAAAAAGACCACGCTTGATGGGTTGAGTACTTGGAAACCGAAGGAAGTGCTCCAACTGTTGCAGAAAGTCCGAGGTTTTCAAGAGAGAGAGGAGTGTTTGACATGCTGCTTTCAAGTCAGGCTTGGGTATTCCAGCTCAGAGATGTTTCTTCTTGTCAGTAAACTACAAATGGAGAGGAAAAAAAATCCAAACCCTGCAAAGGAAGGAAAGTCAGAGAACCTGAGTAAGTGATGATTTATCTGATAACAAAAATCCTACTACCTCAATCATTCATGGTTTATTTCTTTGGCATGCAACATTTAAGAGAAATCCACTGAGCGCTAGTAATTTCACTATTGCGAAAGCCAAATCCTTCATTTAAACTTTTGAGACAATTTTTCCATTTACTTCTCTGCCACTCAAGCAAAGAGCAGAAATCATAAGCTCACTCGTACCAGTTCACCTCATCAATTAGAAAAGAGACAGGAGTTGCTTCCAGATGAAAAGGGGATGCAGCAGAGGAAAAATACGTTGGAAAATCAAAATAGATTGCCTCTAATAACTTCTGGATAGTGTTCCAAGCTTGGATTGGCCACATTGAGACATCCCTAAACTTTGGGGAAGTTGAGATGTAGAGCTGCCTGTTAGAACAGGATCATCAGAGAACTGGAGAATATTGTACTTAATTAAAGAAATGGATGTAGGGAACAGAGCCAGCAGTTTGTCTTGTTTAAAAGAATGAAATCATAAATTAATACACTTCAACCAAAATTTGAAAACCTAAAACCCAAACCCAAATTTTAAGTTTGTGCTTGCTGCCAAAAGTGCCATTTGATAGTGCAGAATTAGTACAAGTAGCAAGATTATGGCTGATGAATCCTTCGTGTTRACACAGGAAAGTTAAATGCAGAACACTGTTTGCTTCATTTTGTTTTTGTTTTGACACCACCTTTGGCAGCTGAAAAGTTACACAATATTAAAACAAAACCTTAATGGAACAGACTGAAAATTTGTACCATATCCAAGGTCTCTGGTGGGAAAGTTGTTCACGTCTGATAAATCAATTCCCAAAGTAAGGTGATTGGAGAAAATTGTGGTGTAATCCTCAATAGAAACATGTGTTTCTTATGCAGCAGAGAAAACAGGGTTGTCTGAAACGTTCCTTTAAGGGGAGAAACGTTTCCCTATTTCGTATCAGGTTTTCAAGGTTTTTGGAGGGACAGTTAGTCAAGCCGTTCTTCCTGTGCGGAGTCGAAACAGGCGAGGCCRTGTCCTCCCACTGAAAAGCAATCGCTTCTGGGCAGGCAGAGGATGTGTGGTAGCCTTCCCATGCTGGTTTTGTTGCTGTTCATTTGCGACCCACATCCGTGGAGGCAGCATGTGATGGCGTTGCAACTGTGCCTTTGGAGGGGACTCGGTGTTTGAGAGGGACACCTGAGCAGTGGCCGTGAGTTGTGTTTCTTTTCTTTGCTTCCACTGGGGATGAGCGAAAGGTGATGCTAATGATGATGAGACGTATGAAGGGAACCTCTTCTTCAGAGAAACCCAAAGTTTCAGAGTTTCAAAGGGCAGCCCATCTCTGCCATAACTTGAAACCATAGATCTGAAGCACATGGATTTCATCTAGACTGGATGTGAAACAAAAGCTAGAAGGTATAATTGTGCTGAGTATGATGCTGGTTTTCTTACTTTTTGTTTTCTCTTACTCTTCCATTTCTTCTGGAAAAAGATGTGCTTGGACGCTCATTAGCTCAGCAAATCCAATTTTCGGCCAACCTTTATCCTGAAATTTAAGAGGCAGATTTAAAAAACGTTATGGTGAACTATTCCCGTAAGCAATCTAGTTTAGGAGAAACCACTTACATGTGGGTGCAAAGTGAGTTAGAAAAATAACCACTCAGGCTAGCTACCAGCAGCTCATTGTCAACCTGGAAGGATGCACTGAATAAGTTCTGTCTAGGACYCTTTCCACATTTGCATTAATGATTTGGATAATGAAATGGATATTAAACTTATTAAATTTGCAAATGACACCAAGCTGGGAGGGTCTGCAGGCAGGTTGTTGGACGGGATTAGAATTCAAAATTATCTTGATGAATAGGAGAAACGGCTTGAAGAAGACAGTTCAGTGAGATCAAATGCCAAGCTCTGAGCGTAGGTGGAAATGAATACTCTGACAAACACAAGCCAGGAAATGCCTGTTTTACGAGAAGGGATCGGAGAGGACTTTAGCAGATCAGTAGCTGAACACAAACCGGCTTTGGGGGAAAAAAACAACCACGCTGAGGGCAGGGAAGATGGTGTGCATATTGAGGTGATGAAGGGCATTCGTCTCCTTTGTGAAGCATTGGTGAGACTTTGGCTGTGGTGGAAAGATGTGTCCCGGTGGGAGAGGTTGCAAAGGGAGCAAGGAGACTGCTCGGAGGTTTGACAGATGTGGCCTTTGAGGGCTGACTGAACATGTTAGGGTTGTTTAGAGTAAAAAAGGCTCGGAGGGCATGATCACAGGCATCAAATATATAAAGGGAGGCTGCACAGAGAAAGRGAATCATTTTTCCTCTATGTCTCCTTGACATAGAAGAACAAGTAGTGCAGCAGATACGAGTGTTAGATAATGGGGGGTGTATCCTGGCAGTATGGACTGTTAAGGACTCGGGAGGTCAAGGAATTGCAGGCTCCGAGAACTTTTATTGAATGGCTGGCTAAAGATGATCCCTCTTCAGAGCATCCCATGGACAGGATGACCTTCCTAAGGCCTTAAGTTCCTAAGTTAAGTAGCGAAAAACTGTATTCCTGGGGAGTTTATTTCAGGAAGATGCCAGTGAAGACAGTTTCCCAAAGAAATCACCCCATTACCAGCCCTCTTAGGGGAACATTAAAGTGCCTACAGCTGCGTGGAGCTAGGCAGTGGTGTCAGCCATGCAGCTGTATTAATTGGCACAAGTGGTTGTGGCAGTAAAGAGCTTTCCCTTCCCTCTGCCCGGAGCTTTTTGGTCTGCGTGGCCAGAGTATGAAAGTRTATGTGAGGCTACTTACTTGCTGGAGCAGCACGGAGAGAAAAAGGGTGTAAGGGTAGAGGATGCTTGCTTTGTACATGGGCCAGTACACTCATCTTTGATACATACCATCACCTAAGAAATACCTCTCTGGAACGAGAGGGATCATTTATAGCCTGGTACATCTCCAGTTCGTAGCTCTTGCAGGGGCACCGCGGGTACCTCTCCTTGCTCTCCACAGGAATCTAGCATTGTAAACCAACCGCTTAGGATTAGAAAGGAAGAAAAACCAAAATAAAACAGATTTTCCACGTGACAGTGTTGTTAATATCCCCTACAGTGAAAATTAAATGTARAATTATGTCTTTTGAAGATCAAGAAATGGCACAGTGGAAGAGTATAATAGAGTGTAAATAGAGGGTAAACAGTGCAGTGCTAAATGAAAGATTTCCTTTCCTTCAAGGGTCAACCCTTCCAGAATGAGATATAGTGCTTTACCTTGGGATTCTGTTTTATTTCATGACATTTCATCTTTAATTTTTGCTATGGCTTTATTTCACCGCGTGCAGTGTGGATTCATCGTATGCTTTCCAAGTACGTTGAGCAGTTTGTGTGTATCCAGCAGAGAAGACTCTGTGGTATTAATTGAGAGAGAACTTGATCACTTAATAAAGGGTCACGAGTTACATACGTGCACGACGGAAGAGGCTGAGATTTTCCCGTGCAGCCTAACTTTTGCATTTCATGCTTAAAAGTGCTTAAGTTTCGAGCGGTCTGCTACCGATGGGGCCATACAGCAGTCGACGGCAGCTAGTTCACTGCCTTTCTGTGAGCAGGCTCGCGGGCACGGTGGTGGCAGAAGCAAGTTTGGAGGCTGTTTATTGAAGGAGGAGTCYCCACCAGCACTGTGGTATCTCTGTCTGAGGAGATCTCTTCTGCTGAGGTCGTAACTGCCAGCTTGTCAGGTATTTCCTGGAACTGTCGGTCTCTCTGGGGTGCAGCAGACGGTGGTGTGTAAAGCCACAACACTGACATATCACTTACCTAGTTCTGCCAGACTTAGCCTCTCCGTGAAGTATGCAGACTGTCTCCGTCTTGTGCAGAATTTGCATTATCTAAAGATCACTATGTATGCTGTGGTCCATTCGCCTTTGCAAATGCTGTTTAAATATAGCATCCATAAATAAATGTTAAATAATTCATGAACATAATTTTGTAAATTCTGCTAGGCCACACCTCTCTAGGGGCATATTTATGAACATGCGTCAGCCTGGAATCAATGCGTCTGCCAAGCGCCCTACCTCTGAGGCAGAATTCCCACATCTAGCCCAAAATGCTGCAAACGACTCTGATTCCACTTCAGTAGTCATCCATCATACTGTCACTTTAATTCAGATGCTGCTACTTGTTTTAATAACATACATCTTACACAAAGAATATTGCTAACACAAGATTCTTGAGGTAGATTTTTTACAACCTCATAAAATGGTATTAACCCTTTGATCCCTGATATTCTTTTCATACGGCTTTTTTTTATGCTTATCAATAACCTGTGTTCGTGGGGTCTGTTCATGCTGGAGAATCCGACATCAATCACCGCAGTAAAAATATTATTCCTCCAGCATTACCCTAAAGAATTATGGAAAGAATAAAAGTGTTATTGCAGGAATTATTTAGCAAACAATAGATGGATAAAATGTATTATGGTAAGTGTTAAATTATATCACCTCATTACAGGAAACTACCTGAGATAGCACAGAAGGTAGTTCAGTGCTTTTTCTAAGTAGTTCAAAGAGAACAATAGCAGAATCCCACAAAAGGTTTTACTATGAAACCCTGGAATGACAAGGCAAATGATGTATTATCAAATAAAATTATAGTTTAGAGGAAAAAAAAAAAAGAAAATTCTACCTGCATATTTCTGAGTTGCACCTGGAGATATTTTGGGGGTGAGGGGAGGAGAATAATAGTAATTGACAGTTAGCTGCTTAACACTCAAGTATTTAAGGGGGTTAATTATTTTTTTGCATGTCTTTATAGAAATACCTTCCTCGTTGTAACAGAGCAACATGGAAAGTGCATTTTTAAAAGATATTTTGCTTTTATTCCAAATAAAGAACACACTAAGTTATTTCTTTCTTCCTTCTCCCTCCTTTTTTTCTTTGTGGTCAGCACCAGGAATTAGAAAAGATTTTACTGAAATCCTTGATTAAACCAATTACTAAAATCATGCCCATATTTTAGGTATTATTAAGGATACCTAAACAAGGTTGGGTTCCGTGATTTCACCAAGTAGACTCTTATCAGTTAATGCAGATTTAGAGAGGGGGAAAAAAAAAAGCATAATGTTACGCTGGGCTCATGGGATTCATTTGATCAACATGATTAAATTATTTCCTTACTCAGCTAGAAGGAAATTACTAGTAACCAGACATTATGTGTCTGTTAATTATGTGCAATAAGGTTCTCTGCTATCACACCAGCTCTTGCATTCATGTTCTGTGTGTTTTAAAGGCATTCTCATTTTTTAAATGTAAACATTGAAAAGGGACAGCTATAATTTTCTTTCCCTTATTTAATAAATAATCTAATGTGCCAAAAAGCACTTGTGAGAAGCAGCTGTTTGTCCTTGGTGTAATGATAGGCAAGTTTGTGGCGATGACATGCTAGTGTTTCACATGTTTTTGGGTCGCCCCCACCAGGATTTTTTTTTGTGTTGCAATCGTTCATTTTTTTAAGTTGGATCATTTATTATCGTAAGGAATGTGAAGGAGGGTTTGCCAGAAACCTGTAATTTTGCTTGAAATAGTTAATCTCCCTGATGCGAGGTCTGCTCACCTATACATTGTCTTTGTGCCAGATCTACATTCTGCTCTGATGCTGCCCAATCTAGGATTTCAAAAGGATTTTTTATAAAGGAAGAAACAACATATGGTACAAGAGGGGCCTTATTCTTTTTCTAATGAAATGATGGGCTTCTGTTTCATATTAAAGTGTTAATAGGTCTGAAATTAGGTCTCAAAAAAGAGAATAGTGCTTTTAAAATTCTTAATATGATTCATTATCTGCAGTCAAAACCAGATGACATTTATTTTTATCCAAAAAAAAAAAAGGCAAGCCAGAGGAAAAAAAATCCTGGATTCAGGCTCTGATTTATTGAACAGAAAGCTCTTTAGAATCAGAGCTTGGGCTGGAGGCTGGAGGTTTTGTTTGAGTTTGAGAACCTTCATATGTTTATGAAATCTAAACAAATATTTCAAAGAAGGTGGTGTCACATTTGAAGTAAGTGATCCTATTAGGCACTGGGATACGGCTGCTTTGTTGAAGGACTGGGCAGCATTTTATGTATGATAGTGCTGTGTACCGCTAATATACCGAGACATTACTTTCATCCGAAATGCCGATAGGACTGAACTTCTCTCATGCACTTTGGCTTTCAGTGTTAATAATGAATGAATAAAGTTCAGAGGATAGGAGCTAAATGGATATTGTGCTTTAAAAGAATGAATTTTAACTAACAGCATGCCAAGCTATTCAGAATTGAGCGAAAGATAGTAAATGGACATATTTATTGGGAGTGGGTGGGAAGGCTGTAATGAGGCGTTTGTATGAGTTACACTGGCATAAGCCACTAGAAATTTCAGTACAATTGAAAATACATGTTAATTAGAACAAAGGTTTGATGACATTTCCTTCATTACGTGGATTTTGCGTGCATCCCTTTTTGCCACGGTTAGCTTCCATAGGATAGCCATCTCTTCCATRCCCTCTTATTTGATATCATTATCTTACTCCATGTCTGCCAGAAAAGTAAGGATAAATCTAATGCTTTTTGTAGATCTTGGGCRCTGCCAGTAGGCAGCCTAGAAAGTACCTCCTCTGGAAGCATCATCTGGATGATGCCCTCAGGCTTTCTTTATCTGATTATTACGAACCACCAAGCATCAGTGGCGGTGGTCGCTCTTGACCAAGAAAACTTGTTAGTTGTCCGGATCCTCAGTTACTGTCAGCTTCAGCATTACGATGTAAGCTTACGTCAACAGCGGGTCTGCCTCAGAACAGTCATCGGCACTTGTAGCACGTAGAAAATGGCAACAAAGAGCAAAATCCCGAGGTTTCATGCAACCTCATGGCAATGACTTCTCTTCCACACTCTGCCTCCCACCTCTAGGTGCTGTAATTGCTTACCCTGGCAGACCGGGCACTTAGAGATGCTCTCAAACTTGTGTGGAAACACAAAGCAGGGTTGTATATAAGTAGTGCTTGTGATCAGCTGTGTCAAAGTCACAAAACAACTATCCTCAGCACTTTCTGATGGGTACAAAAAGAATTATATAGCGAAGAGCTAATCCCAAAATGATGTGCATGTATGTGGAGAGGTATGTCTGACATTCACATTAATACCAAATGAGTTCATCATGATTAATGTTATTACATTAAATATCGAAGGAATTAATAATGATTAGACCATTATTTTAAAGGGTTACCAGCATGACACCGGCTCATTTTTTAACAGCTGTAGACAGTTGGGTTTGGACTTTTTTCTCTCTGCACATTTCCAGTCCTCACCTCCTTCGACCAAATATACTCACTTGGAATTTCATCTTACTGAATTTATGATTTTATGGCTGTGTTTCCTGCCAGGGCTAAATCCAAGTCCCGATGAAGTCATTAGGAGCTTTGCTATTCACTTCACCACTGCAGAAAGCTGAGGCCTGATCCTGATTTCCCTGGATTGACAAGCACTATTTCCATTGGCTTCATTGGACTTTTATATGCCCCCTCGATCCTAAGAAAAAACTAAGAGAATATTAGTTTGGGGTTTTATTTAATATTTAGCATAGAAGGAAGATTTCTCTGTCATACCTCAGATACTTTTGTGGGAGGATGAAAAGAAAAACAATGACAKTGAATAGTGAACAAGCCAAACGTGTAAAATGCTCCCAGAAGACTCTCTCCCTGCACGAAGACGAGTCGCACCAAGACTTCAGTGAGTCACTTGGCCTTGTCGCATGCTGCAGGCCCACGTATTGGAATAAACCAGAACTGGGACGGGAAAAAGGTTGTAAACAGTCTGCTATGAAATTTAGCCACACGTAGTAAACATGATGGCCTGAACTAGAGAATAGCTACCCCTCACAAAATGATTCTCTTTGTGCAGCAGCTTGCACCTCGTACGTGGCAGATGCAAAGATGAAGAGGTTCTTGCTCGCTTCCTATCCTTCATCATCCTGGTTTTAATGAAAACTGGCTTTCCTGTTTTTACATAGGATCTTTGCTTGAAGGACTGTGCATTATGTGAATTCTTCTTCCTTTTCCAAAAAAATGGCCTTCAAAGAGATCAATAAGAAAGCCCAAATTACATGTGCAGTCTTATGCTTTAAATAAAACTGGCTTAACTAGGGTAAAAAAAAAAAAAAAAAAAAAAAAGTAAGATGCAGGCTTCGCAAATAGGAAAAATGCCTGAACCAGATGATTGAGAGCTATGTGTTTTATAGGAATGGCTGCCAACACTTGTGTAATACACTTTCTTGATGCACAAATAGTATTATATTCCATGCTTTTAATAAAACTAAAGAAGCCAAAAGTTCTCGTAAATTATCTATTCAGTAGAAACCGCTAAAACCTACTAAATCTGTTTTGAAGTACTAATATTTCATAGACAGTATTTAAAAATAGTGCATATCAAAGTGTGTGATTTATAAAGGGGAGAAAGCAAATATTTTTCCATTTCTAATTTGAAATTCTTGGATAGAAGGATAAATCTTGTAACATTTGTCTGCTTTTCTTTACTTTTTGTCTTTGCTGATTTTTCACAGGCCTTAGCTAAGATTAAATTGCTTCTTGATCAGCTGCTGATGATTAGTCATTTCAACCCATTCACAGAAAAGTATATTAGGAGTCACAGTTTGGCTGTAATTTTTTTCCTGTTTTAATTGTTAAGAATTTTTCTGTGGTTGCTTTATGAAATGGTAGCTTGGGGTTTTCATTTGGACTTTTGTTCTGCAGTCCAAGAAATTCAAGAAAAGAGAGGATTAAACTGGTTGCCAGAAGCCTATTTATTATAATGTTGCTTTTCCTATAGGTCTTACTGTTGTGTCCAAGGCGTACCAAACTCTTCAGCAATATATGTATATATATATATATGCATGTATACCTGTGTATTAGGAAATTAAACATGGCAGGGACCATTCTGTGGCATTGAGGCTCTTGGGCACAGAGCTGCCCACTCGCATATTGTTACACACTTTTGCCTTCAAAATTAAGGTGGTTGCACGGAGGCTGCCTCTTGGGAATGGTCCTTGATCTATGAAAATACCTGGTCCTTGCCAGGGAGTTGGCCAAGGGAATGGTGGATAGGTTGGGCCAAAACGTGCAAGGGATGGAACTGATGACCGAGCAAGATAGGTGCTGGAGCTGCTACTTGTAAAGCATGCAGGTACCCTAGTGTGCTCGCTGCGTACTTGTATCACTCTTGCTGCCAAATGCTGGTTCAAAACTGGATTTTTCTGCTTCCAAAATCTGGGTCCATGTTCACTGTGTCCATTTTGTACCCTCGTGCGCTGAGTTTTCAGARGTGTGATAGCTTTTTCTTTCACTTGATGTCAGTGGACAATGGCGGTACTTGCTGCCGCTAAAAATCTTGTCACAGAAGTCTGAACGTAAAGTTCAGTGACAAAGTCCCCTGTTTGTAACCCCTATTTAAATCTACACTTATATCTCACAGAAGGCATCAAGCTTAAAGTGTAAATTTTAGTGCACAAACTTCAAGAAGGATGATATTCTCTACCAGATCTTTATATACCACCCTGAAAAATCTGAGCCCAGCTCTATTTACCCAGATCCGTATGTTACATATGAAATACTCCCTGACGTGGGCATTATTATCAAATATAATGACAGTAAAATAATGTGCGATGGGGTCTTTTGTGTATAATAATTTACATGCTGGAGAGATTTAGGCAGTCTTGTCAGTAGTGGTCTGGTCAGATATCACTCTTCTTGTTGTTCCTCAGTTATGTGTGAATTTCTCTGTTGTAAAAATACCTGCAAAATGTATATACAAAATAAAAGATTGTACTTTCAGGTCTGGATGCTGTGCGAGTGGTGAGCTGACTGAAGAAAAGCRCAACTGTGTGAATGTGCTTTGAAAGGTACATTGGGATCCACCGGTACGTTGTACAAAGACAAGATATTAAGTCTGCTAGGAGTATTTTGTAATTATTACAATGTAAAATCTATGTGTATGCTTTAGTTCTGGTTAACATTTGTTTTGCTGGAGGAACGTCTAGTGGTTCCTGGCCGATTTCTGGTCCTCGCAGCGGCAGGCTCAGTGCAGGGAGGATACCTCAGAAATATGTCCTGCTTGATCGCCACCAGGACTGTGGCATARGGCAGCAGGTTGGAGAAGGCTGGGCATGGAAGACCGACCGGCGTGGTGAGAGAACAGGTTATGTCCCGGCTGGTGAGTCTCAGGGCTTTGCTTGCCTGGCTGGCACCGAGCGTTGGCGACCCAAACGCTTTTAAGGACCACGGAGGACAACACTGTGAGTTGTGCCACTGGCTTCAGGGGAGGCAAACATTTACGTAGCTCCAGCACTTGTCAAAGCTTATATGATAGAGGAAGGTTTAAATGCGTAAGAGTGGCACCRAACCTCTTGTGTCCGTTGCTGGACGGCAGACGGGAAGGTGACCGCAGCCTTGGCTGGTGCCAYGGGCGCGTTGGCCGAGCACCCGCGGGGCTGGGCCCCCGCTCCCCCCGCACCCGAACGTGGCCGGCGGCGTCGGCAGGCTCGCCTGCCCCGGCCCCCGCGCCTTCCCTACGGCGGGTCCCTGAGACTTATAGCAGTCTAAACGGGGAGAGTGTTACCTACTTAAACTGTTTTTCTGACTTAATAAGAATTTTTCATCTACAGCAAGCCATTTTAAAATATTGTCTATACACAAGCAGTCATTCTGAATAATAGGCCTGCACACAGTAAATGTCAGCTCTTTAAATCACAGAGGACTTCGGAAGCGGAGTAGAGAATGCTTCATAACAGTTTAAACTTCAGCCTCCCATTTATTATGTATGTGTTTATAAATCTCTGAGGGGCACTCCTTTTCCTTCTGGGAAGCCCGAAGGAGCAGAGTTGTTTGTCAGCCCGGCTGGGTGGTGCGCGRTGCCGTGGTTGCTCCTTTGCATTCTGACCCCATTTGGTTTCAAGGTTGGTATCCAAGGTTGTGCCWGAGGAAATTTTATTTTCTTTTCTCCTAACAGCAGCATATAGGACCTTTTGTTTCRAGGAAGATAGTACCGGGAGGAAAAAAAAAAAAAGTGGCGAGGGGTCAGCACAGCGCAGCGTTGTGTTGTGTTTTCCTTTTTAAGCTGAACATGAGTGATCACCRCCTTTAGAAAAGGGCTCTCCGTTTGTCACATAGGAAGAGTGTAAGGGTATCTTGCACAGCGATGGCTTTGAAAAATTTCTTCAGCGTTCCCATCTATCTTGGTTAGTATGAATACTTTAGCATTAAATGGAGAAAAGGAGAATCCATCAATAGTTAATAACTGACCTTAAGATAGGAATTCAAAGTTCAGTACAATTAAACCCAAGTGTCAGCAGAACCCACAAGGGAGACTATCAATATATTTGACTATACCTACCCATAGATAGCAGATGTAAATTCTATAAGGGAGAGGACTGTGCATTATTCCTAATAAAAACATATCGTTGTACTGTCTTATATCCCAGACAAAACACAGAAGTTCTGTGTTATGAATGATAGTGGGAGAAAACATACTGAAGAGCAAATGTGATTCTGGATGGAATTTCATCACATGACTCTGTTGTAAACCAGATGTTTGTCAGATTCAGTGGGAGAATGTATCCATCTTGAAATTTTTAATAAGGTTACGTAAAGGATTAAAAGCAAACATTTACAATGCGCAGGATTTAAAGTTAATTATATTTCTCTTAAATTTGTTGTTTGCTTGCTAGGTCATTAAAAATACTTACATAATCTATCCATGGTGCAGTGCACCTCATGGATGGCTTCTTTCATTATGATGTTTGATGTACATCCACAGCATCAGAAAAACAAAACATAAAGAGGCTGTTCCACAGACATAAACAATACTTCTGATGTAAAAAATATGCTCTATTATTAAAAGAACAAAAGCTGCAGCCAAACCTAGGAGTTATGGAGTAAGATTCTGATGCTTGGAGGAGAGAATTACATTTCCCTATGGAAAACAGCGCTGGACTCACCCCAAGGGGAGCTTGCTCTGGGTAGAAAGTAGATATGTCGTTACTCTTGCTGCTGCAGCTGATTTTTCCTTCAGTTTTTGTCCCCTTCTGAGGAGAGAAGAGGGAGAACAGAGCTTGAAAAAAGGGCAGAGAGGAGAAAGGGAAGCTTTATTTTGTAGCTAAGACTTCATAAGAGATTACTTTGCATTTGCGAATTTGTTTGTGCCAGCATCCTTGTAACACCTGTGGGCAGTTTTGTGGGGCTACATTCAAGGCCACTAACTCTCAAGCATATCCTCTCTACTGCCCTTTTTGTTGGCAGATAATTCATAAGGGAACATACACATTCATAAGTGTACACAGAGATACACACATAGATGCTGCAGCGGTATAATGTTATACTAGTCTCAAAAAAAAAAAAAGCTGAAGAAGCCTATGTGAAGAGTTTTTGAGGTTTTTACATGAAATAGCATTTGAAAGAATAGGAAGATGAATGAATCATACTCCCTAGTTCATTTTGGGAGATATTCTTCCACTCAGTGGATTTCTAAGTCATGGGGAACAAGGACAAAGTAAGTTAAACTAGTAAAATACGAGAATACCTTTTCCTTTGACATCATCTCCCGTGTAGCTACAGRATGTATAAGTCCACTTGGACTTCAGTTGTGATATTTTAATASACCAGCCAACTTATTGGGAATGGTAACTAATATCTATAGCACTTTAATCATTCCTGGTACCAACAAGATCTGTTAAATACAAAATCTCCACCAAGTCAGAAGGCAGTATTAATGTTGAGATATAACGTACTAAGCCCGGGAAGTAGGCTTCTGAATGTGGTGCTAATTCAACCACATTATGGACCATTTATGGGCCAGATGGACTATTACAAATGGAAGATATTGCTGATGATTGCTATACCCAAGTTAATGATGTGATAGAAACTTTGACACTCACTAGCTGAGAATTGTACTGCTGTCACGCTGCTCTTCTAGATGCCTTTTCACCTCCACCAGCCCTTGGGCGTAGCATAGCCTGGGAGGGTTCAGTACTGCCAGCTCAAAAATCAAGGAGATGTTAACTTTCTTGCGAAATAATTAAGCGTACAAGAGAGATTACTAATTCAGAGCCCTTAACTATAATCTTTACTAGACAAGGCTAGGTACCACAAACTTCTCAATGGAAGAAAGCAAAAGCTGTCTTTTAGTACTCTGAGTCACAGAACATGGGTTGTTTCTGAGTTTTTGCTTCGGTCATGATAGGTTTGGGAGGATGATGCGTGTGTATCTGTGGGAGAGAGAAGAAAATTAGGGTTACTGGAAAATTGTGAAAGTCGTGAAGACTTGATCCAGAATTTTTCTGCAGCTGTCTCACTGACACTGACTGGGCACTCCCTGTCAGCGTAGGAGGTCCCTGAAATGTTTAGTGAGTGTATTTTAAATATTTTTCCAGCAAACTCTCTGCGTTCAGGTAGCTGGTAGGATGGGGCAGGTCATCAATATCTTGGCTTCCATTTAAGCTTGAGATATAACATCACGATTGCCCTGTTGAGATACAGAAATGTATCTCAAAAGCCCAAAGCAGGGCAGTTGCTAAGAGGTATTTCTTGCATTGAGTAATGTAATTTCACAGCCTTGAGATTGTCTTGGACAAGGTTACTAAGTTAAAAATGTCAGCCAAGATCAAAGCATAGTGAAAAATGTATTGCTGGAGCAGCGAATCGGGGGTGAGGGATAGGAGACCCCCTCCTAGGAGACTGCGTCCAAACCCTGTGCCCAGTTATCCCTCCCGCTGCCCCCTGACCACGTTAGCTAATCTCATTTTAGAGATACAGCGCAGGGAAAGATAAAACATGAAGTAGCTGAACCTGACTTACTTTGAATGTCTGTCAAGTTTCATGTCTTTTAAGTCCTAAACAGATTTATTTCACTTGTATCAGTCACTCTGTGGCAGGTCTACATAAATCAGAAAGCAGTCTGGGAGAAGGTCCTTCAGTTGCCAACTTGCCCGTATCACAGATCCCTGCAGAGTACATAGCGATATGTGTATATACGGAAGAGATTTGAGATTCAGTAATCATCATGGAGTGCCGCTTTCCTCATAGCTAAATACCCAGAGGAGCTGGCTGAAAAGGTTAGCTGTATCTGTCCGGTTTTTTGGGTGCAACAAAGGATCTTGTCCATTCAGTCTAAATAAGGCGTAATCTCGGCTGCATGGGTCAAATATTCCAAGTTCATTTACCAAATCACTGGGCAAATGTCACAAGTTCCAGACATAGTATAGAGCGATGCAATCTATCAATACTTAAGCATATTGGAGGAGAGCATCATGGCTGGGAGTGTTATTTATTCAATGAAGCACATGCTAAATTGAACAGCATGCTTTGGGTAGAGAGGGTGGGGGTCTAGCACTCATCTTTCCAATGAGCTTTTTTATTTCCGTGTAGAGAGATTTTATACTCAAAAGAACTATAACAAAAGCCGTTTAGACTCACTTGCCATCCAAGTGTATTATTTCTCCCTGTTAGACAGCAAAGTCTTAAGGAAAACAAGTTTTTGCTAATAATTTTCAGTTCAGATTGGACCTGTATGGGTTTATAAGGTCATTCGCTTGACTGAGCAACCACGGACGTTACACAGTGGGAAGTGGGCAGGACTAGTGCTTGACAGCTGTTCTTGGGAGTGATGGCCATATGTATCCCTTGCCACAGGACTGGTTTTCTGATTGAGATCATTCATTTGTGGAAATAGTTGCCTGCGCTCTGAGGGATGATGCCGTAAATTCAAAATAACGTGGAGATGCGTTGGGTTTACACGGGCCTGAGTGGGCTCTGCTGGTGTCCACCTGACAGCGCCAACTGGCACAGGGTCAGTTGTCCCTCTGAACCTTTCCCTTCCACCAAAGGGTTACCCCTATCAGGAAAACGTGCAGAATAGCGTCTTCTATCTAAATGCAAGATTGCATTTAGATACTCCCAATAAAGCTTTTTTTTTTTTGCCTTAGTTGTGTTGCGTGTCAGTGGGTAAGGCTCGTGGTCAGGTAATGTACCGGCACCTGTGTGTGCTCAGAGGAAAGGTATTTTTTTGTCCTGGTGCCTCTATCTCCTTCTCTCTTTCTCCCTTGGTCTGACTCATCTACTTATCTTGTAAGCTTTGTTATCACTGAGAATGCCTCTTATTGTGCTTAGATACTGTGCCTATCGGAATGATCTTGTTTGAGATATCTTCATTTCACAGATGAATATAACCAAGCACGCAACAACCCTTAAAGGCCTTTGCTAAGGTTGCAAAGTGAGGTAATGTGAGAATCATGATTGCCTGTACWCACTGAATTCAGCCTTCTTGTGCATATGCGTCAAGATACAATCTTTAGTGACGTGTTCACTCATTATTTCTTCCACGGGCCACTTCCCTTAGCTGTCAGCCTGTTCTTTTAACTCACTTGCTCCGTGTACTTTCCTAGGTCTTTAAAATAGCGACCTGAAAGCACAGAAATGCTGTGGTGACAACATTCGTATGAGCCATCCGTATCCTTGGGAAGTTCAGGGCCAGGCTGCATGGCATTCTGAAGTGTTTGGGGTTTATTTTTAGARGGCTAAAATCAGAAAAGTTGAATCTTACTTAGAGCTATCTGTRGAGAGCTTACTCAATCCGTGAAGCAAATAGGTTCTCGTCAGGTAAGCGATCCCATCACTAGGACAAGTCTTCATGCTCTGCAGAGCTGAGGCAGTCTCAGTAAGTGTCCGGGGCAGGTCCTTACCTACTCTCTCTTCCTCCTTGTGTGTTGTGCCAAAATACATGTTTCATTAACCTTTAAGGGATTGAGACTACGCTGAAGTTATATGATACTGTGGGGTGCTTTCACGTGAGACTGTCAATAKGGATATGTTTTGAGTTGGTTCTGCCCTATAGCTGCAAAGTATCATGGCTGTTGTGAGAGAAGAGAGTTCATCTMCACCTACCTAATTACCACGTTGTTGACATACTGAAAGTGTAAGCARTCTGCCCTGTCTGCAGCTTAGCAGGTGCGAAGGAGACCTGTTGCAGTTAAGCAGTTCCCTTTTTCCTTCCACTCTCCATTCCCAATATCATGTTTTTATAGTTTTCCTTAATGAATGCTCCCCGATATCTTAGAGGTTCAGAGTGACTAGCCGGGCAATTCATGTCCCATCCGCTTTACCTATCCATGGCTTTTGGATCTTACACAGCTTTTTGCCTGCTTCCCCTCTAGTAAGAAGGCTGGAGGATCCGTTCAAAGGGAGAGGACCTAGTGTCACTACCATCTAGTCCTCGCATGTGGCTGGAATGTTTCATGTTCTCGAATCCTTGCCCGTATTACCCCAGAATCCACTTTAACACATGGAAACAGTGAGTAGCTTCAAAATTGGCTATCTAACAGTATAGTTAACACCAGCTTGTTTGAATAGAGGCATGGAGTCAAGCTTGCAGATCTGTAGGGCTTTACTAAGACTTTATTTCCATTAGTGCGCCAATCCACAGCATCTGTAAGTCCATAATTTTAATCCCCACTTTTTTAACTTACCAGTGAGTGGTACGCTAAATCCAGCCTGACTGTGCCTACTCTAGCAAAGGTGTCAAACTGCTGTGGAAATAAATAAAAGAATTCTTCATGAAGTAACCATTGGACATGCTGCTGTTGCTATTTGTAAAGCTGTTGTCTTTCATCAACTTGTTTTTGCACGAGGTTTTGAAAAGCCATTCCGAATTGTGTAAATATCTGAATATAATTGGCTTTCCAATTTCACAGCTTATCAGAAGGAGAAAAAGAGAAGGGGGGAAAACCCTGGATATTTCAAAGACAATAAGTGCATTTGATGTAATGGTCTATGATTTTTGTCTTTTGTCGTTTAACCCAGGATTGAAGAAACAGATGGTAAGATTTTCTAGGAAGCTTAAAACAGAAGCCAAGCTAATACAAAACTGTTCAGCTATCAGACAGGGTAAATCCATTCTGTCGCTTTCTTTTTTTTTCCAAATCACAACCCATCAAAAGAAAGGTTTAGCTTCATAAAAAGATATTTACCAGGAAGCTTTTTGCAAAGGAGAAGGGCATGCTTTGTTAAACCAGATGCATTTTATTTTTCCTGGAACCAAGATTTATGAAAGCAGTATGCTCATATTTCTCCATATACAGTAATTGGAACTCATTATGCTAATTGTATTTCCATTATCACTAATTAACAATCATAGTGACCTGGCCCACAGTCTAATTTGTCTTTAATCTGTTTTTGTATAGGGAGTTTTACCCGGTAATTTCAAGGTGATAATTCTATTCAGCACAACTTTATTGAATAGTGAAATGTAATACTTGTAATATTTAGGGCTGTTCCCATTCAGATAGTTCAAAGGGAATGGGAAGTGAATTTATACCTGTCCATGCTGCTGCACTGGTGGATCTGCCTCCCTCTTGCACTCTGTTTAACCTACCTGTGTCTGACTTAACCTGTATGCAGCTTATCTGGAGTAACTGGAGCTTGGTCAACATTTGCTGATGAGATTTGCGAGCTGTGAAGGAATGTGTGTGTGTGTGTTTATTGGTGGATAAATCTGCGGGAATTTGCCATTTTTCACTTTGTGACACTTCACCTGCAGGAAAACAGGATTTTCCTTAAATGGTGTTTCTGGTGTGGTATAAAACACGTCCTATGTCTTGAGGGGGGAAAAAACCCTCTGAGCATAGCATGAAAAGTGTTTTGTTTTGTTTTTTTTTCTTTTTGCTTAAACAACAAGTAAACGCTTGTTTGCTTTTTCTCCAGGGTTCGCTGGCATTCCAGGGTTTTTTTCTGCAGTTTCAGAGTGAGGAAAATGAGCAGTGCTGTGCCACTGGGGTTTTTGCAAATCCTGCTGTACTGCTCATCCCTCTCGAGTCAACGTTACAAAAACACTCTCAGCGACTTATTCCAGGCAACCCAAATGTTTTTCTCTGGTGCTGCTCACCTACTGCCCTTTTCCCTCTGCTGATTCACTGGCCGTGCATTGCTGCTGATGTCACGTTGTTCCCATCTTACCCACTGATCGATTGATACCAATAATACTGTGCTGTGCGAGCCCTCTCCCTTAAATCCTTGGCTTATTTCTTGGGTTCCTATCCACGCAGGGTGCCACCTTTCAGTGAGGTGGGTGCTAAATTTATCCGATTAGCTATATTACTGCACACCCTTTGCACTGCCCCTGCTGTGCTTTGTCATTGAGGACTTTTGAAGCTGGGACCGACTCTAATCTGAGTCATTGATCTATATCCCCGCTTCCATTTCTAACCCTTTCTGTCCCAGGAACAGCCCACGTCTCTGGGCAAAGGAAATTTGTGTCATTTGGTGTCAGTGTAGCTCAACAGCTTTACATCGTTTGTTAATTTGTCCCTGGATGGGTATGAATATATATATGTAAATACACATATGTATAAATATATATATATGGAGATATAAATATATACATACTTTGCTCAACCAGTTATTTTCCAAATGTTTCTCTTGTTGCAGCTCTCTCCCCCCCGTGCCTTGGTGTCCCTCTACATGCCACTTCCCTRCTTTAGGAAGAGGTGAATCACATCACTGTCGCAAATCCTCACGTCTCCCTCTCTTCACACTGGAATGTACAACCTCCCGAATCCACAGGTAAGCCCTGCTTCTGCGTGACCCTTCCTTTCAGCTCCACGCGGGAACCGCTAAAGCCCCCCGGGTCCGATCCCACTTCAGCTGCCTGGGTGGCACAGCCTTTGCATAGTAAATGTTCCTCCTTCACCAGCACATAAATCAAAGAGTACCACCTAATCAACAAAATAATCTTAATCAATGCTTTCACCGTCTGGCTTTCCCTAGCAAATATAACTCCCTGTTGATGTTTCCCATCCTCCCTTCTGTTATACCAGATGGTGTATGTTCCACTCTTTTTATTATCCTTCCCTGACCACGACACTTCGCTCAGCCCAGAGATCTTCATACTGCATCCCCTGAGTGTTCTGATCAGCAGCTCTGTCCTGCTCGTTGCATCTTGATGTTTCAAGTATCTTGCACTAATGACCCTCTTCTTCCCCCCTCCGTTGCATTGATATTTTTCACAGGATTCATTCCCATAGGTTGGTCAGCTGATATCTGGTAGCACATGTGCTTTAACCATCACATATCCTAAGTGACCTCTGAGTCTGTATAAATGTTGGCAGCATACAGGCTGATTTTATTCTTCTATGTTACAGCTTCCTAAATTCTTCAGGATAAATTCAGAGTGTCGTAACCTCTTCCTTTTCTTTTTTTTTTTTTTCCTTAGAGAAGATTACAGAAGTTGATCTGCTTCACATTATCTACAATTAGGTTGTTGCTGGATAGGATGACATAATAACATAAGCATCGGTCAGAAGAACTAGATGTACAGATGTTCCTAGATGTACAGATTTGATTAATGGCTTTGTCTTTCTAAGGTGTTTACTCTGAGAAACAAGCCGCATGTTTGTGCTGTAAAAGGGGAAATGAGGGGCAGGAATTTTCTGGCAGAGGCCCTAGCAGAATGTGGCGTATTACATAGGACGTGTTTTCTGTGGCATTCGGGGTAAACAGTGTAAGAAAGGCTCAGTCTTGTCTCAGTGAAGTTTGTAACTTGTCTCTGTGCAGGTACCCAAATCYTCCCTGCTCTTATCTTTCTGTATAAAACCAGAGGCATTTTATGTTATTTCTACYGTAACAGGCTCTCCAAAAAATTTGGTCTCCTTTCCTGAAGTGCTGTGGGAGGATAGCACTCTGTGAACCTAAGACGTGTGTATACTCGACAGTTCGCAGCCCGAGTCAATGGAGTAACCTCTCCACCTCTCCTAACCCAGCGTAACCTCTCCACCTCTCCTAACTCAGCGTTAGGAGAGGTGGAGAGGCTAACGCTGAGTACGTGAGGCCAGCTTGACTTCAGAGCCTCTTACAGCAGCAGCAAATCCCAGGCTGAGTAGTTCCAAGTTCAACTCAGCCAGCCTTCGTCTGAAACGTTTGGGTAGAGAAACACAATCTCCCTGGACTAGCCGGCTCTCCAGGCTGCAGTTCCGCTCTCCCTGAGCACATGCTCACTTAATACAATTTGTAGCAAATGTAATAGACGTGTGGAGTTGAAAGAG
The DNA here is from genome assembly GCA_030449065.1 of Oceanodroma leucorhoa. Lineage (NCBI taxonomy): Eukaryota > Metazoa > Chordata > Aves > Procellariiformes > Oceanodroma > Oceanodroma leucorhoa. The sequence goes on along the minus strand of JASVER010000152.1, from coordinate 1,229,958 downwards.
AGGCTGAGTATCTAAATTGCAAAGACCACAAATCAGTCACTGAGTAGATAGATATGCTAAGTGAGCGCCATTTTTCTGGAGTATCTGACAGAACTGGAAATCACAATGCAGAGCGATTTTATCACAGAGGATTTTCAATTTGTTGTTTAGAAAGATGGGTCAGTAAGCATCCTCTTTATCCCTAATGACTAAAGAATGTAAATAATCTTGTTGTAACCATTTTTCATGTACATTTTCTATCTAGATGAGGTAGATTGCCTTCTAGGTATTTTTTTTCCCTATCGAGAGCATAAGGGCTTTTTTTTTTTTTTGTCCTCCTGTTAAAAGAGGCACTGCAGACTAATAGCTCTTTCATTCATCATAGAGGTTGATGCAGCTAACGTTTTAAGTGGTATTGTCTGCCAGTAATACTTAATTCCATTGTCGAAGACGGCAGTACACAGAGAATGTATTTTCCTTGGAAAGGTAGGCTGTAGGGAAATGTAATGACTATTTAACTCTTAAGCCAAAGCAGAGACTGTAATCTAGTGTCAGAAGGGTTTTGCCAGCTACTTATTCTAAAGAAGAGCCTAAACTTTGCCTTCTAATTTATTCTGCTTCGTAACTATTCAATAAAAATGTTTAGCAACTCCGGTGATTTGTGTCGCGCTCTTTCACTCGCATGATGCCATTTTGGGAAATACAGCTCCTTGCCTTTGTTCCTCCACTATTCTTTTGGCTGGTGGTGAAAGAGTTCTTGAAACATTTATTGTACTCCGATACAGGATTATATGTTCAGAGAAGAAAAAAATGTGGTCTACGTAACTCTGATGCGGTAGAACAATTACTAGGATTTTACAAATAGAAGGGACCTTTGCGAGCTAATGGCCTGTATAACATCACTCAAGCAACTTCCCCGAAAGCTTTCTTGAAATCCAACAGTTGTGACTTACTTTCAGACACCTTTTATGACTTTGTTGACATGACTTTGATTTAAAAGTTTCCGGTGATGGAGCATCTATTGCAACCTTTAATCGGTTGTCTTCCCTGTAAAGAAAAAAAATAAGAAGTGCCCCATATTCTGGACCTTAATTTGTCTAATTTGAACTTCAAGCCATTGAATCTTGTTAAGCCTTTGTCAGCTAGATTGAAGAGTCATCAATTATCAATTTTCATTCCCTTTGATAATAGACACTTATAGACTAATAAATTATCCTTTAACCTTTTCTTCATTAAGCTAATAGATTGAGCACCAGGAGTCTCTCACTTCAAGGCATATTTTCCATTTTTTTATTCATTCATGTGGCTCTGAATTCTCTCCGATTTTTTAACATCCTTCCAAAGTATAAACACCGAGTGTATCTGTACAAGAGGTCCTCCACCATAATCAGGGATGCAGTTGCATTGCTTTCCTCTATACCTTCTTGCAATTYRTATGTTTATTTAGCAACAGATCAGATTAACTATCAAATTYTTCCAGCAAAGTCTCCCGCAAATGRTTATTCACAGTGACTTCTGAGTGCCAATTACGAGGRCAGAATAATTTCATCAATTCAGTTTTGTTTCTGGCTATATGACCTGACATTTTGTCAGGTTGAAATGTATACTGTGTGCTCAGCAAGGCAGAGAGATTACCAAGTAGACGAACTCTGAAGTGTGTATTGTTTCTAAGAATCGTATGACTGGTGTTTGGTCCCTGAATAGGTGTGCGAAGGGAGATCTATTTGATGGCCTGGGAGAATTACATAGCTGGAAAGACCTAGGCTGGGATCAGTCCCAGTGAATAACAAACAAGACAGGAAGAGGGTGTGAAGTTGCCATTTTGGATATAGGGGTGTGAAAGGTAACAATGAATTGTTAAATTGTGCTCACATTGTGCTTCTGGAAGAGGCTTCTGATCTCAACACTCAAGACAATTGAGCAAGCTCGTGACAAGCCCTCCAGTTGTCCCATTCCCTGGTGGGGAGAATGGAAAAAATTCTGCAAGGGATGGCTGGACRACATGATACTGTGCCGTTTCACCGAAAACAAAGCATTAATCTGTAGTGGAAAATGGGCCAAGTCTCTGGTGGTTAATGCTAAAACGATCTAGTCCCGATGATGTGAGTGTTCGGTATTAATAACTCTGAGGCCACAGTGAAGAGATTGGAAAAGGCTGGGGGGAAAGACAGTCAAATGATAAGTCGTAGGAAACTGGAATTAACATCATGGCTAGGCAAGCGGCATTAAAGCAGCAGGCTTGTGTTTCATAGAAAACTGGTCGTCTTAGGAAGGAAAAGGCAATGCATTTTATTTGTTTATTTTAATCATCTCATTCATATTGTGGATTCCACCATTTAGCTACTCAGTAGAAGCATTGATGAGAGGGGAAAAAATATAACAGAATTGGCCTTGTGAGGAACCTAGAACTGCAATATAGTCCTTCAAAGATACTGAAATAAAATGGAGTCAACTCTCCTGATAGCAGAACACTTCAAACACAGTTTGTATGAAATCTTTTTTTTCCTTGCATGAAACTTAAACTCTAGACATGGAATCTCTCATTATTAAACTGGAAAATCATCTGCAAATCTGTTGCAAAAATATTCAAACTAGATTTAAAAAAAAAATACGGAGGGTAGGAAGCAGAACACACTAATCTGGGTATTTCTTTATTTCTCTTGTGGGAGAAAAGCTCCATTGATGTTATTAATTTTTTTTAATTAAGACTGTGGCCAAGATTTCATCAAGCAAGGTACTTAAGCACAGAATATTTTGAGGTAACAGTGGAGAGTTTATCATTTTTCATAGCATATATCATGGATAGAGAAAGCTAGTGCATGTCAGCTTCACAAGCTCACCTCTTAAGTTTCATCAGAAATGCTTGCAGTTCAAATAACATTTAATGAAAAAAAGCTAAATATACTCAAGAAACTTAAGCATTAAAGAGAAAAATTAATTCAAAACAAACTGCCAAAATAGCCAAGATTTATTCAATAATAAAGCCAAGATTCATTATTCCTTTCAAACTTGGTTTTATAATGACTGAACTATGGTTCTGCAGCAGCTGAGTGAGGGTAAAGCCACTGCACCAATATATGGTGGTGGAAATGTACATTTAAATTAAAAAACCACAATCTTCCATAGCAATAACAACCTCCAGRACAACACACTTGGAGGGTAAAAGGAAGGAAGCCCAACCTTACTATTTCAAAAAACAAGAATAAATAAATAAAGACCAAAGAGTGATTTAAGTCAATAAAACTGGCTAAAAAGAATTCTTATATTTCAGGAGTGGATTGGAAGAACAAGAGATACTTTAGCAAGTGCCAGTAAATTTCTGCTTCTCCAGATACATCTTCTGTTCTGTCTTTAAACAATGTTTAGCACACGTATATTYCATAAAGCTTGAAAGCTTGCCTTTAGGGGCAACAGGGCATCAACTCAGTATCTTTTTACAATAGTGGACTAGTTTTGGGCTCTCCTGTACGAGGAAGACATGGATATACTGGAGCGAGTCTGGAGAAGGGCCACAAAGACAATTGAGGGGACTGGAGCATCTCTCRTACGAGGAGAGGCTGAGAGAGCTGGGACTGTTCAACCTAGAGAAGGCTCGGGGGGATCTTACTTATGTGTGTCAATAATTGATAGGGGGGAAGTAAAGAAAACAGAGCCAGGCTCTTTTTAGTGRTGCCTAGTGATGGGATAAGAGGCAATGGGCACAAACTGAAACACAGAAAATTCTGTTTTTTTTCCCTCCTGAGGTGGTAGCATCTCCATCCTTGGAGCTTTTCAGAACCTGACTGTACATGGTCCTGAGCAACGTGCTGTAGCTGACCCTGCTTTGAGCAGGTGCGGTAGACTAGACCATCTCCAGACATGCCTTATGTTAATGCTAACAGATTCTTYGCCCCAGCGATGATGGAGTTTAGTGGAAATTAGTTATAAGTATTAGCTTATTCCTTAGGGCAATGCTGTCTTTTTTATTATTAACAAAAAAAATACCTGAGAAGGCAGTTCCCATTGTTAGTCCTATATCTAGGGCAACTCAACAGTCTCAAGTGGAGCATAAAACTGGTGATGTATTTACTGTGCATCCGYTGGGCTGGATGCCCAGGACCTTGCTTGCACCTCCCTTCATTCTCTGTGAAAATGCGGATATACAGTTACACGGAGATATATTGGGTCTTCCATGGACGTTAGCTCCTTACATAAAAAGTAGGCATTAATACGTTATCACTGTGTACAAACCCCAGGCCTCCATATTTTAAAAGAAGGATTTCTTACCCCATCAAGTTGTTCTGGGACCTTTCCACAAGGTGAGAGAGATCCTTGCAATTTCTTAYATAGCCTATGTCAGCTGTAGGCTTTGAGAAGTGTGGGACTACACTGGGGCCACTGCTGCCGTGTGTCTGGTGAGGGAGAGAGGGAAATTACAATATATTTCTTTTTGCGTGCTGTTACGCTGAACAGCCCAGCCATCCTGTGGAAAGGTCAGTGAGTAAAGTAGCGGATGCACCTTCACTCACAACGCGGAGCCTTCAGCCATCGCTCTCTGCACATGTGCCCACAGGAAACAGGCGCTGCTTCCCTTCCCGTTTTGGGGCTGCACCYAAAGACCCGTCTGAGCCTGAAGGAGAGAAGCCGAGGGTAAACACCGTTCAAATAACCTCTGTGCGAGTTTAAATAACTCCTGAAGGAAGTCAGCGGTGCTGTCTGGATGTGGAAGGCCGGTGTATTTAATGAGTTGCCTATATTTGTGCTGGCCGTGACGAATCAAAGCAGCAAATTAGGACTGAAACCTATAATCCAAAYGAGTCAGGATTTTCTTCTGCGTTTTGTGGAGCCTGTGTCTCCCTCCAGAGTTTAAAGATAGGAAAGATGGTGTTGGTATTGCATATGTCGAGCAGAACGTGTGGACACTTGGAATATCCTGTGCCAAGTTCATGAACATTTTACTATCTTCTTTGGGAAGAATCCATAAAAAGCCAGACCAACATTTTCTGAAAGTTCTGAAAAAGTTATTAAAAAATGGAAATGTGTATTGTATGTATCTGAAGACTGCCTCCTTGAGCACATATATTCTATCAAAGGGAACAAATGCACTGAAACATAAGACTATCACATCTGTGAATAAAAGCTCCAAATACCTCTGACCCTTGCTTCCCTTTGGTTTCAACTTCTATCTTAATGGAAATTTTTTTAGGGTGTAATGGTTTGGCACAGTTGCAGAGCACAAGACAAAGAAACAGGAGATAAAACCTGATTTATTTTGTAATGCTGACCAAGACTGTTGCATCCCTGCTCTGCCCACGTCATCTTCTGCTATACTTGCTTTATAGGCATGCATTATGTGAATGGATTACTACAATATACAGAGATAATAAACTAAATTCTGGGAGTTGTTTTCTGTTATCATTCATAAATTTAAACGTTTCATAATAACTTTTGTTCTCTCTTATTCAAGACCCACAAATGTCAAAATTGCAGTCAGTGAGAAAAGCTGCCTCCGTCTAAATGGTCAGGTGATTGTACGCAGAATGTGTTTAGGAGTGTCAGCTCCTTTCTCATTTTGGTTTTTCATCACCACTGTTTAAAGCTAACAGACTAATACGGGGAGACTCATTTAGGAAAACCATCCAAGCTGGAGCCCTCCAGCAGCCCAGCGCATATTACTGACCACGTGCTGAAAGTCACAGCAAGCTTCATTCAGATCTTCCTGTTGCTAGAAGTTGAGGATAAATTAATTAGATGTGCGGCTTACGCTGATTAACTGTGAGGTGGCAAGAGAGTTGCAGTTGATTTCCGCTGTGTAATATAGATGTACAGTTCATTTGCTGACCACCGAAGAGCATGTGTGCTTGACTCTTCCTTGAGATCAGCTTACTGAAATTTCCAGGTTGGGCTAAGATGGTCTCCAGATGACTTATTTGGATCAGCAAGGAGCTCGGGTATGCCAGGACAGGGGAAGCAATGAGGGGTGCGTCCCTGGGTTGTATGTCGTCGCTGGGGCTTGAACGCGGAGGATGCCCTCACTGTCAGCCTAGAGTGCTCGTCACAGGCCACATTACTGATTGGGGAAGTATTTTTCCAGGATTCTTGTGTACAAGTCGCGTGGTTGACAGACAGCTRGTTGTCTTTGACTGTGTTGTTTTTGAAAAGTGTTTTTCAGATCCTTGAATATCAGATTTGTAGCTATCCACGCAAAAAAAAAGAACCCGTAGTCTCAGAGTTAGAGGGTGATTTATTGTCTGTGATACCAGGTGTAGTGATGATGGGCCCCAGTCATGCTGCCCAGTTTCAGTTGTTCAAAATATCATGAGATGGGCTTTGAAGGCATTTATTTGTTAGTTGACAAGAATAATTCACATAGCATTTTTTTTCTCAGTTTGTCTTTTCACGTGTGATCTGGCTAGGGGCTATCCTTTTTCAAGATGTAGTTTTCTCCCACAACCATCAGGGCTACACATACATCTAAAATGAAGAAACAAAAATGGAACCTTAGGGGTTTTTTGGGGTTTTCTTCTACAGTTTCTTGATTCTAGACATTGGATTTTCAAGAAATACACATGGAGCCTTGAGTCTTACAATGAGCTGACCTACTGCTAGGGACCAGCCTCTGGTTGCAGTGGCCTGTGTATCACGTTGCTGTGAAATATCCTGTAAGTTTCTTCTTTTTCTAAGGGCTATGCTGGGAGCCCAAGAGCTTGCTTCTGAGAGCCTGAGCAGATAAGTCACATTTGAAACCTGACAGCGTTGCCACTCCCCGTTGCAGACTGAATCCAGTCGCATTCCTAAGGCCACAGCTGTAAAGCGAGTTTGTGGTTTTATTTTTGTTCTTTTCAAGCCATATTTTTAGTGTGCCCTATAATAAATCTTCATGTTTTGATTATGTGTAAAAAGACAGTGACTAGAGACAGAATACAGTGCTACCAAAATAAACTCGCTTAATGCACAATGGTCCTGCCACAAGCACGGACTCCTCTCTTTGCCTAAACTTAATCTCATTTGAAGTGGTGCAGGGAGAAACATGGGCAGAAGGGAASAGTCCTGTCCCAGTGAAAAGAAAATAAAATTAAAAAGAGAGAGCACAAATATATACGCTGGCAAAATGTGCGCGAAGGCTTGCCTAGCAATTCTGCAGACGGTGCAGTTTGGGGAGCGCGTTCTGAATTAGCACGAAGGAGAAGGCAGAGCCGGTTCCACCAAGCTGTTTAACGTGGCACGTTGGCCACCGTTCCCTGAGGCTGAAAGTAGCAATTTGCCTTCATCGAAAATGAGTCACTGGGAGCCACCGGCATCGAGAGGCGGCCGTGCGGCAGGGTCCGGCGGGAGGATGGGGCCAGCTGGAGRGCCGTGGTGGCCAATGCCGCTGCTCAGCCCGTGCTGGCCAGCTTGGATTATCCCGGGAGCAGTGCCGGGCCACACAGCGGTGCTGGGGTGCAAGCGGCTCGGGGACCCCARCCCATGCCTGTGAAGGGGGGGAGAGTGGTGTCCCAGCTCCCACCCCGCTCCCGTGCAAGGTCCCACCCCGGGCCGGGCGGCGGGTGCGACAGTTGTCACTGTCCCAGGAATGCAGCCAGGTTCCAGGCCTTCTGCTGGTTTCCCAAATAGTGGTTCGTTACCTGCGTCTACACACTAAGACGGTGCGTTATAAATTTTTTTAGAGTGCATTTAGTGATGCCAGCAAGTGTTTTGGTTAAGAGGAAAGGCTTTTTTAATTCCAAATGTCTTTGTTAAAGGCTGCATTTCTAAAAGGAGTCAGTAAACCCTGCAGAAAGCAACGACTTTTGAAATCTACACTACCGAGGTAAAGTTCAAAGATTTCTTTAGAAGAATATTTAGGCATGTTCCTTTAGAAGTACTTTCTTGTGTCAAGTAGATTTCACTTCGTCTTTTTCAGCGATTTTGATTGTGTTTGTCAAATTCAAGTCTTAGCTCAGTGATTATATTTAATTCTAAAGTTCGAATTTTGCTTCTCCTTTCTGTATTAATTTAGTATCACTTTCAGTGTAAAGCTCGGGTTTATRAAATTCAGTTCAATGATTTTTCATGTTTTATATCAAATGGCGGGGAAGAGGCCGAGACTGGAGGAAGATTCTTCCATTTTTTTCTTGGGAGATGGAGAAGGTATAATGATATTTGGAAATTTCAGGTTTATTCTTTATTAGCTTTTTCCTAATGAGCGAGTGAGTGCATTCCTGCTTTGAATCACCAAATTTTTTCTACCCCTTGAAAAGCTGAATTGTTTTTTTCTCCCATACCCATCTCTAGCAAGTTTCTATTTTTCCAAAGGCTTACCTTCCCAGGAACTCCTAGAAATATATATCTACTTCATAATCTCTAAATTAACCAGAATTTCTATTAAACTGTAAGTAAGGTACTTACTTTAGAAATATGTGTTCAAAGGAACCACTAAGCTTCATGGTTCTATCAATATGTACTTATCTCCTAATGGTATACATGTTTAATATATATGTAAATAGGAGTTATTAGCAGAGATTGCATGTTTGGCTATAACTGTGGGTACCAGAAGATTACTCTGGGGATCTTTTAAACTCTTCTTTGTTTTATTCCACATGAAAATGATAAGATTTTTATTGAATTAAATTTAGTTTTATTTAAATTCTCTTGATATGGACCCAGAAAGTGTCTATTTACAGGAAAATGTGTATCCGATTTCAGAGACTCGGAATAGATACCTCTATACTTCTCTTTGGCCACAAGGGAATATGACAGGAACATTTTATTTCAGTATTACTTTAATTAAGTAAGAGCTGATACGGAAAATGTGTAGTGCCCTGTAATTCGATACGGACATTTTCTAACCTTCGAAACAGACTGTGGAAAGCTCTCTGTGTATATCAATTCCTGAGGTGAGCTAGAGTGGATACTTTTTGAGTTTGTCATCTATTTCTGGTGTCCTGGCAGTATTTTTCCTTATCAAATCCATAAGTTATGTCATTTCTATTTCTGTTCTTTCTTTGAATCAGTCAAGGTTGTGGGTTTTTTTCATTAGCTGTTATACAATGTCACTTATATGCCTGGCATTTGTATTTCTAGAAGAATTTGTGTGTCATTTTTGCATGCTTAGCACCTGCAAAAAATTGAATTTATGAGTTCGCTTTGCATACGCCATAACTGCATCCCTGGCTTTGCGTTCACTATTTGAACTTGGAGCGTGTAAGTAATCTCATCTCAGACATACTCCAAAAGGGGATGGGCAAGTCAAAAAAGTATTGTAGGGTTGTGGATGGAGAAGCGTTTTAAGGGCTGTTTTAGACATGCTGGTGCGAAGGCTATTTTGGTACGGAGGTAAAGCACAACCAACTGCCTAGTTCAGATTTTGTATTATTCATGGCTTCCCTTCAGAAATCGAGCGTGCACGAAAGCCAGCATTTCAAGGCTAGTGGCTTAAGAAGGATCTTTCACACAAACCTTGTCTGAAGTTCCCTGCCACTCCGGGCAATAGGAGTATTTTCCAAAACCTCAAGAAAATTGAAAACCATGGGATTATATGGGGTAAAATGTCTTGCTTTGACAGTCTTGCATTTTTTGTTTGGTTTTAGTTTTTATCGTGTTTTTCTAGGTCAGGYAGATGAGGCAAAAACACGCTCGTGTCGCAGGGAGTGACAATTCAGTAAGAAATGTGTAAGAAAAACCTGTCATGGAAAGGATGCAGTGGGAGCTGCGTGCTGCACAGGTGTGGTGCAGGAGCACCACATCTTTCTTTATTTAAAAGAAAACCAAACCAAACAAMTAAAACACAGGGAATTCGGGCTTCATCTCTACCATCCTTATGCTCGGCCTTGGAAGAGGATGCCCTGCAGTCCTCAGGCCACGTGGGTCAGATCCTGTTGGCCAAGAGCAGCCAAAAGCGGGGATGGGAGAGTATGAGAGCAAGASAGGCGTCTATACCATAGGTGTGCTCTGACCCATGCAGAGGAATTAGCCGGTGCGTAGGTGTCCCCAGCACGGGAACCGCCTCGTCCGTGGCAGGGGAAGGAACACACTGGGGTCAACCACCAAACGAAGAGGTGGTTTGGAGCCGTAGGGGTATCACAGCTTCGTAGCAGCAGCAGCCACCGTTGGCTGCAGTGAAGGGTCGGCGAACGTCGCGGGGGTTTGTGCGTATCGTGAGATGGCAGAACAGGGCCAGCGGTGCTCCCCTGCCTTGGCGTGTTTCTTATCCACGTGGCAAGAGCTTGTTCAAGCTCATCATTCCTTTGTCAGCGTCTACGTTCCTGTTGCATTAACGAAAAGAAGCTGGAAATTAATGTGCCTGTATTGCTAGAGAGCTGCTGGCTCTTTTCTTCTAGAAAAATCTGCCTTAAAAAAATACACTGTAAGGAGGAAAAAAGTCAAGCTTGATGAACAACGTTGTATCCATCTCTTGAAACTCTACCAACAATACGCCTTCATGAGAAATTTTAGCTCTTTCCATTGTCAAGTTTGCTAAATGTAAGTGAGGTGATTAGGTTCCTTTTCTTCATTCAAAGCTTTTGGGCAGGAATTTCAGCTAATATAAATGTCCCTCATGGGCCAGATTAGGTCTCAGTATCTAATCTAACTTGAACATTCAAGTGACTTGGATTTTTTCCTGTCTTTATTTTTCTTGTAGATTTTCTTTTAATTTTCTTTTCTTTCAAATCTGTTGTCTTTGGGAACTTTTCAGTTGCAGAAAATAGTTTTATGCGTAAATAGATAATGGAAATTCTAAGAATTCAAAGTTTGTTTTCAGACTGACATAAAAAGAAGAGTAATCGTTTCAAAATATACTATAGAGTGCAAATCGCAGAAGAACCCCTAGCAGTTGATATGGGAACACTGAAAAATTTCGTTTTTCTTGAAACGTTGTGAAATAAAACAATATAATTATAATTATTAATACAATTATTAATACAATTCCAATAAAATTAATATAAAACCAAAGTTAATTAAATTAAACAAACTGATAATCMAAGTGAAATGTTTTTACCTTAATGAAAAGTTTTTGGTACTGGCAAAATAAGTATTTTGACATTAATGGCATAAGGTAGGAATTAGACCTTCTTTGTGAAGCTTTACTTCAGAAAATTTAAAAATATTGTTGAAATTAACATGGTGGACTTTTTTCCTTTTATCTTTTTTTTCCCCTCCCAAAGTAGAATGTTCTGATGGACATCTGTTCTTCTTTCAYGCACTAGTTCAGTCCAGAAAGTATGTAATGCCAATGCATCCTTTTAGTGCTAGCTTCAGCCACCTACTGAATTCTCACCTTACTTAACGGCATGCCCCTGCTGAGGTCAAGGCTTGGGTTTTAGCGGTCAAGGGTTGGGTTTTAGCAGTCACGCAAACAGATTTTGGCCATTTATTTAGTGGCTAAATCAAGAATCCCAGRCTATCTGGCTGTCAGGGACCCAGTAAGTCACAAGAAATGATGCCTCATTGCAAATGAAGGAGAAATGACCCCTCYGGCTGTGTGCGCCTCTTGGTTCAGGTGCTGAGGTGGGACTCATTCAAATGAACCATTCAGTGTCTGGTTTATCCCAGCACAGTGAGCCAGTGGTGGTCTAGGTGGTGGTCTAGCAATGTTCCCTGTAAAAATTAGTGCATTAATTTCTGCTTTTGTTGTATAGCGGTGCAAACCTACTTATTACTTCCAATTGCTGGTGTATCAAACCCATATAACTGGGAGAAGATTGCGGCTTTCTTCGTGGATGGTACAAAGTACCGGTGCCTATGTGGATGTGCCTTTTCTGGTTTGGTATTACCAAATTAAGTGTCAGTTTGTGAAATATTTACTCTATCTGCAGAGCAGATGGAGTGGAAATGCTCATGTGAGTAAATATTTGCCATATATGGACTGCACAATCTGGCTGYATCCTTGCTTATACTCTATAATTTATGCTTTTTAAACAGCAATGAAGAAACCTCAAAAGATTCAGAGGTTCATTTGGATTCTCATAAACACCAAAAGCTTGGATGCTTTCCTCTGCCTCTTGAGGCTTTACAATTTCTGTAAGAAATTTGGTGAAAGCACTTTCTGTAGCAATGTAGTTCATACTTTCAGTTCTCCTTCCATCTAGGTGCAGAACAAGTGGGATAACCGCGAGGGAACAGGGAACATTCACGGCGTATGTTTAGACTCTAATACACACTACCGGTTAGATTTGGGTCAAGTATGATGTTCAAGACAGGCAGTCCCATTTTTACCTAAAAAATCTATTCTGTTCTGGGTGGGTTTTTTGTTTTGTTTTGTTTTTTTAAAATACCTAATTCTGTTCAAGACCCTACATAAGAGAAGTCGCATTTGGCTACCGTCAGTTGAATACRTTATCTATAGACTCATTTACCGTCTCTTCTACTAGATGAGGAAAATTTCAAAACACATTCACCAAGTGAAAGAGGAGAGAAATAGGAAAGGTTGTTTTTTTTTTTTAATTATACTTTTAAATTATTTTATTCTAAAGATTTATTAAAAGGAGAAGAAAACCCCCTAAAGTTCTGAAGGAATATTAACATAACATGCCTGTAACTCAAGCTGTGTTTAATGAGAGGTGCTGTTTTTTTCTGCCATGAGGGCTACAGTCCAATGAGTGATAGCTATGAAAGAGGTCACATACATATTCATCAAATTCGACATGCACATGTAAACTGGTTTTAATAGGCCATGACAGCAGAAGTTGTGTCAGGCAAATAGCTGCACATGTGCTCATTCCCTCGACTGGCATATTTAGCCATTATCACTCTGGTATCCATGGATGAAATATTAGCTTGTTAACTTAAGACCATCAGTTGTTGCTGATGCTTAGTGGCAACCAAAAAAAGCACAGATTCCCTCTGCAACTTTATTATGTGCAGAGCTAGGATTGAATTATTACAATTTCATTGTAATATTTCCATTTCCTTCCCTTATTTATTACGGAGGATATTTGTAAGTGATAAATTGGAATGCAGCTACAATATAAATAAAGGGACTATTGATTCGAAAATACTCCAAGGATTGGATCCTGTTATTCCCATGAATTTCTTGCACTGTGCTTCTGATTGTACATTCAGAAGGGACAATGTTGCTACAGCATTAATTTTTCCATGAGCACGTAGCAGCATGTATATTGACACACACAAAAAATAAACCAAAGGAAAATACAGTCCTTCAGAATCCTCAGCGCAGCAAGGGGTAAACGACCGGCGCTCCGCCGCGTGTAAATCAGCATACCTACTGCATCCCGCTGGTTTGTTTTGCCTAAGGTGTGACAGTTGGGTTAATGGTTAACCTCTTTTTGTTATTCTCTTCCAGGACTAGGGGAAAGGAATACTCTTCCAGGAAAGGGGAAAGGCTTTCCTTTTCCCTTCTTTTAGGGGAAAAAACATCTTCCCGCGTTAGGAAAGAGCGGAGAATGGCAACTACATACAGAAAAACAGGCTTACTTAGACAACAGATTCGCATTTTAAGAAGGAAGGTGTACTGTATCGCGGTCTTTTCCTCAGAGGGATTTTTTTAAAGGCTACAGATTTCGGCTGGCGTGTGGGACTGGGCGATGATGGTGTGTTGGGGAAGCGGTCTGGATTGCCACAGCAGCAAATGTACCTTTGTGTGATACAAGATGGATGCACTGCTTCATAGACCTAACTTATTGCTATACACGTGTTAAGAAACCTGAAGTGAAAGCTTGAACGGGGCGAGAAACCTAAAAAAGAGTTAAAGCCTCGTAGTGTTCTAATTATGTATGCTGAGGTGTGAATGCTTTGCTTTTCCACAGTGGTTCCCTTGCATTTCTTGAAGAGCTTTTGCAAATATTGAGAGCTAGTGAAAGCAGATGTCAAACTTGGCCAAATTATGGTGTACTTGATTGTAATTTAAGAGCAATAAAACAAGTCAGCACTGAGGCAGCTCATCTCAGTAAAGAAGGAAATAATTCCCTCCGTAAACAAGTCCCTCCCCTTCCATGTCAGATCAGGAGACTTAGCTGCCCGGATCACGAGGACGAAACCTTTAGGTGCACAAATGAGATGTGGAAGGCAGGTTTTGAACTGTATCCTCTCCTAGCCTGTGGGCTCTTGGCGTGGTGGAGGAAAGCTGGCAGGAAGCTCAAAATAGCTTTTAGGTTTTCTTCTGCATAAGGACAACAACTCTCTCACTGGAGACAGTACTTGCAAATTCCTGGTGCACGCTCTTATTTTGGTCACAGTCCCTCCTTATACAGCCCAGCCCCTAAAAAGCTCTTTATGCCAGGTCTGTTATGAAGTTGGCCAAGGTAGCTTTATCCCGTCTGAGAGTTACTCGCCTCCCTGGAGGGAATATTCATGTAGCAAACTACAGCTGCAGTGAATAACACCAAAGAGTCTTCTCTGGAGTTGAGGTTGATGTTTATTTTAAGAAAGCACACCTCGTCTTTGTGATTTCAGACTCCCACACAGCTGGGAATGCSATGGCCAGTTGAGAAATCTGTAAAACTAGACTCCTGGGGCAGATACATTCATCAGTTAGTGCGTGCTCCTTTGCACGTCTTGTACYGCTTCTATTTTGTGTAAGAAGGAGCATGGAGAACAGCACGCTATTAACCACGCCAACTGCGAGGAGAGTCAGGTTCAAAGAGAAATACTTAAGGGAAAGTACTGTGGTTTTSAGTTTTGAGGGGCTAATTTGAAAATTATCTGTATTCACGAAAGGTGACAAGTTTTGAGAGGATCCTCTGTGCCGATTTGTCTCCGTCTTCTGAATTTGGCAGTACCTGGTTCAGGGGGARGATCAAGCTACAGCGGGATCATTGCCCCTGTTTGAAGGGTAGTCTTGCTCTAATCCTCTAGAGATGAGGATGGCAATATAGCCTGAAACGGCAGGCGATATGCCCTGACCAAAATGTTTCTTAGCATCGAGTGTTGCTACTCCAGGCAGTTTTGATATCCAGATAAACGGAGAGTGATTCCTGCCAGTCTTCCGCGTTTCTGAGCTGGAAGAGCCTCTTCCCTGCAGAGCTGGAGAGACAGGATCTTGGTGTACAGGTCGCTGGAAGATCAGAGTTTCTGAGTCTGAAGTCTTCCAGACAGCGTCTCCCTGTGCAGCTCTATAGGGTGACTCTAGCGCAAGGGGTCGTGTGGAAGGCTCTTAGGTGCTGCTGTGCTATAAACGAGGGTAATTTAAGAGCAGAGACATTGAGAGTTGACACGAGTTAATCTTTTACTGTTGCTCTATTTCATCTTTGTTAGGGCAGCAAGTCTGGTTTCAAATATTTTGAAGGAAGACCTGAGATTTCTCCAGTATTAACTGCGCAAGGAGAAGTCTATCCTATAAAAAGACTTTATCTTTTTATTAAAAAATGCACTAAGTCGTGGGAAAATATTCAAAATGAGGAATGATCTGATAAAAAMCATTAGAGGCTTGGCTTTGGCTCGTATGAACTTTTCTGAAAGAGAAGGGACGTGTTTGTATATTTCTTATCAAACAACCACAGATTTATTTATATCAATCATTCCTGTAACATGACGTGTGAAATTAGCATTATTATTTAACTTTACATTACAGCGACAAGCAACGTCGKTTTTGATCTTGTCTAGATGGAGGGGATGGTTTCCAAAAGTGCTTTGCAAGAAACTGGAGGACTGGCTGCTCTTTAATAATGCGGAGTGCAGTTTTTGCTTCATCTGGGTTTAGGAGCGCAATTTTTTATGGAAGCCAGAAGAAAGTGAATTTTTTAAAACTTCCTAGTCATACTGAGAAACCTGTCCTCGAAGCAGAACAATAATACGTTGCAGTCTCTGTCACAGCACAGCCTTTGAGGTTTTTCTTCACTTTTCTGACCTTAGATCAACTTTCTGTCTTCAACATACAGTRAACACTTGAACTGCGTTCGTTCCGAAAGGCAAACGCATCTGAGCTTGCAGTCAAAGCTATTTATTTGACTTCTTTTTTTGCTGCTTTTCTGACAAGCTGTTTAGCCTCTTTGATTTATTGACGTGCTGAGTTAATTCATTATTTGTATATGTAGGGGGTTAGAGGTGTGCTGGGGTGGATTTTTTGGCCGTGGTATGGCCCCAGCATTTGCAACTGGAAGTCTAGTCAGTGGATGAGGCAGCACGAGCTGCTTGTATGGTCATTTTTGTGTGTGTTTTAATTGAAACCAAGAAATACAGCAAGTCCATGGTTAATATTTATGAATGTGCATACTGTTAAACTTACTGCAACTGTTAAACTGTTCCATAAGCTTCTGAGTCCATGACCCAATGCTCCTTTGGTGATGTCCAYGCAGCTTTGCTGCATGCTCCCACATTATTGGTGGGATGAAGGATCAGAAATGAAACCAACACAAAGTGATAGAGCCTGCACTTTCACTGCTGGATATATCAGGAAATCAGAATTTGTCAATTAGTTGGTTTTGAATGAAGTCCTCTGCTAGCCTGCCTGCAGARAAGTTTTTACGCAGTAGCAGATGTCAAAATCATGTGAAATAAAACCTCTTTATCGTGTTCTTTCTCTTTTCCTCTGAATCTCTACTCCTTTAATTAAAAAAAAAAAATCTTCACCCCAAAGTTTTAGAAAAAGCCTTTYACGTGAGGCTGCCTTTCTGTAGCCATCTGCAGTACTCATGGCCACCAAATGCCAGCCCTGCTGTCCCAAACAACTGACATGGCATTCCCTAAGGGATAAGCACAAACAGGGAAATGAAGCCTCAGGTTTTTTCTCTCGCTACCCTGCCCAACAGAAAAAGCCYGATATGCCAGTTCTGATCACTTTTCTTGAGTCAGTACAATGCTATTTGGCACGTAGTTCCCTAAAGTTTATGGGGAGGACTTTCCGATGACATGACATGTAAAAGATGGTGTCTTGCCTGTGTTTTTCCTTCCTCCCCTTCCTCACTGACTGCTGGGTCACCGTTGTCGGGTCGAACGTACACAGCGTGTGCACTGTGTGAATTCACACTTCCTTGGCAAAGGCACCTCATACAGAAAGCTCACTCCATAAATAACTTGGGCTGTGCGTTTATTCTGCTCTGAAATGCTGTAAAAAATAAAAGGCTACCTATCAAAGTTGTTTGTCTAATAATGGAGGAAGGGGACGATATTGTAAACACTGTCCAAATGAATTGTAATAACCAGAATAAATGGTGGTTGCTGTTACTGAGCGCTGAGACTGAATTGAGGCCTTTCCAAATACATCACATGTGACTTTAATCCGTTCCAGAGCCCAGGTCYCTTCCAGGCTTGGAAATTCGATGCTCGGAGGTGCTAAGCCCCCTCTATTGCTATAGAAATCAATAGGGCAGCAGCCTGCTCAGCACCCCGCAAAGGCGATCAGTCCTGTGGCGGACCTGGTCCTCCAGGCCTGATCCTGCACAGCATTTCTGTCCACACTTCATTTTAGGCAGGGATATTCCACCTTTCGCGGCAGGACCACGCGCTTGCTTTAAGTCAGCACGTATATAGGGTTTACGGCATCAGGGCCCCAGTCTGTGTTCRGTTTTTATGTTGCTGCTTTCTAGTGTGCCTCCCTTGTTACGGTCTGCTYGAATAAGGCCCCATTTCTCTTTTTAAAATCAGCGGTTTGTCTCCTTTTGGTGGACAAACATTCTCGGCACTGAACTTGTTAATAATAAGCTGTGCCTAGGGTTTGAAGGAATGTGTTTACAATGTATAAAAGAGACCACAGAGGATAAAGTTAAATTATATCCAGCCAAAACTGATTTTATGTGAAAGTTTAATCCAGCAGGTGCAGAAACGGTAGGGTGGGGAAGGGGTGGAGGAAATAATAAAACAAAACAAAAATGTTCTCAGCCATCAATATTTGCTGCCTGAGAGGGGGACGAATCCTGCTTCAAACAGCCCTTTAGACGCCACCACTTAAGGGTCAGAAAAGGAGCTCCTTTGAGGTGACATTCAAACCTTTAATAGCGGGCAGTCGGTTTTGACAATAATAATTTTCTCTCATTGCGGGCCAGCGACTTTGCTGCTCGCTTACCTGTCCTCGGCAGCCTGGATAGAGCGGTAACCTAATCCCGTGCATTTTAGGGGTGGGGGGCAGAGGCAGTGCCTGCAGGCCTCCCCAGCCCATCCGTAATTATACGGCCGGCAGAGGAGTGCCTCAGGTTGCACATTAGGCTCTCGCTGAGATTAGTAATTATAATATCAGTTTTCTCCAAATAGGTCTGACAGAATGGCACTGGTAGCAGAGGTGACTCAAAGTTTAGTAAGTCTTAGGGAAAGTTTACCGTCTCCTGCTGCTTTCTGTCCCACAAATTTGGCCTCTCTAATAACCAGCACCGGCCACAAACAGTAGGAATCCTTTTCAATCACTATTAGCAACACTTCATTTCTGTCATATTTGACCCCTGGCAAGCTGCAGCCCAGCAAAGAGCATTCCCTGCAGAAAGTAAGCAGACATCCAGGATTTACTCTGTGACAAATGACATTTTTAAGGGCCCTTAAAAAACACTGGGACAAATTCACAGCAGGACTGTGGAAAGCCCTTTACCAGCCTCCAAAGGAGATAAGGGATAGCACAGCCCTTACGCGGTGGCATCCCCTCTTTAGCKATTTCTTCTGTGTGACTTCATGTTTGCTGGTACCTCCAATAGGAAACTGCTGCCCCCCTTCAATGTCTTAAAAGCACGATGAGGTTATTTGTGTTATATACGGAGAAGTTTCCTAACACAAAAATGTCTTTCTCTCACCTAGATGTTTTCACCTGCAGCTCTTTCTGAGCAGTTCAGCAACCCTGTTTTTACCTGGGAGAAAGTGAGGCACAAGGAGGTGGTTATGGCCACCAAACCAAGTTCTGGTCTATGCCTTAATTTTAAAAGAAAWTTTTTAATTCATCAGGAAACCAAGTCTTTATTAAAATTCCGTTGGGCCCAAGAAAGAAGCCATAGTGGKGTTTTTTTGGCATGTGTAGTTTCTTGTAAAGACCGTTGTGCATTTGAGACTAGATTGCAGACACCGGTACCCAGATAGTTCACTGTTGTAAGGGTCTAAAATGAGTGCAGTATGAACCTGGAAAARGCAATCAGAGGGCGAAGAGAGCAGAATAACTCTGTTGGGAGATAGGAGCAGAATAAATAGGAGATGCACAGACTTCTCTTTAGACACTTCCAGCTTGGTAATTCTGAGGTAGATYCTGGTTGCTCAGTGAGATCTGCAGGATGAAGATGAGGCTGTAGTCTGGTAAGTGTGATGAATATATTAAAAGTCAGGAGAAGATGTAGCAAGACAGAAAATCCAGGGCTTTTGATGCCACAGCTTCTTACATGCCCTTCCCAGCTGCTCGTCCTTCTTTATTTCATTTCCTCACCCTGTGATTTACAGAGGGGAAAAAACCCAGAAAAACATCTTGGCTGGTGGCTTACGGCTGTTCAGAAACGTCATCGGGGTCGCCCTGAGTGCTTGCGCATTCGCAGTGGCGGATGGCACGTTCTCCTTCCCACCGCCGTGACCGTGCCGGCCAGTGGCGTGCTCGGAGCAGAGGGCTGCCTGGGTGCGGCAGGCCCTGCCCCGACCGGCAGAACCGCATTGTTTGCCCTTTCGCGATATTTTTCGGCAATTCTCACGGTTGACGTCTGAAGATATTTTGGAGGGTGTGTTGCAGCCGCACCTGAGCCTGTGYCCGCAGGCCGGTGGTCTCTCCGACCCGGGAGCCTCCCTGGGAGCCAGGCTGAGGGCTGCTCGCCCTATTCAGTGAACACGTGTCCGGTGCATTTAGTGATTTGTGAGGCGCTTCGCTTCGTGGCAGGATTCCCGTGGGCAAGTTGGGAAGTGTGTTGGTGACTGGAGGTAGAATGGAGGACTCTGAACCCACTGAAGAGGTTCCTTGCTTTTAGATCAAGAGCAAAAGACTTTACTCCAACYCAGTCCTGCGTGCTTGCCTTGCACAGTGCCTGCACACTCATACTTCTGCGTGCAAAATGAGAGTTTCACCATAGTTTCTAGGCTTCTGCCTTCTGGCCAGTTGACATCTTTCTTGGCAAACCAGCTGTTGGCACATTCAACTTCGCAACGGCCCAGAAAACAGGCTGGGTGCACTCATGGTTAGCCCAGAATGACCGAGAGCTAGCTACCCTCTCAGCTGTGTAATGGAGTTTGCCAGAGACTGGGATTAGGTGAATGAGTATCTACGAGGTGCGAGAGTTGTATTTTTCAGTCATTGATGTAATGGTAAGTGTATGTCAAGGGTAGCAGAAAATGATTACCAGTTGCAATAGATACCTGTGAGGGCGTAGAAAAAACCCACACACATCAAGAATGGCTGCACATCTGTGTGTATTTTGGGGCCYGAAAGTGAGCGCTCTCCAGAGTCTTTGATCCACATCTTGGCATTTTCCTGAAGAAGGCTAAGCTAGACTGATCAAAAAAGAGCAGTGTGAAGAGGGACCGATTACTACTTGCATTGTGCCGTGTGAGATTGTCTCCTAGACCTTGATATGCTCTTAATATACTGAAAATAGCCTAAGAAGGGCCAGCTTTGTTGTGGGGATTGTATATATTAAATTGAAAGTATCTTGCAGCCATCAAAATCTGCTTTAAAAGTACATTTAAGTTCTGGTTCATCTTCTCCTTTATGCCCCCTGTCAAGGCACACAGAGTGAGTAAACATAGCACAAAAGAGATGATGTCCATCAGCAGATGCTGGTGGGGTCCATGGTTTGCGCTGGGGTGGATCAGTCAAGAGAGCCTGGATCAAAAAAAGCRTGTCGGCCTTGCTGTTCAACTCGGGCAGAAATCAGGCGTCTGGGACAAAGTCTGTAACCTACTGCTGCCCCCCATTTTACACCCTGCTCTTCCCACCTCGGAGGCTCTAGGCTGATACACTTAGTTAAACACCAAAAGCTGTGCTATTGGGCAACCATCTTGGCTGAGGCAACCGTCGCCCCGGCCCAAGTAACCCGTTACTGTATTTGGTCAGGTTGGTTTTCAGCTGGCTCAGGTTCCTCAGCCWTGCGGCCATACGAGCCCTCTGGTTGCAGCCAGGGAGGAGAGACCCATACATGGGGGGACGTGCGTGTGGGGGGACACCCGTACATCCAAGTAAAACCACAGGAGAACCCCACATGTCCTCAGCGTCATCACTGTTGCAAAGCCCAGGAGATACCTGCTCTTTTACTGCTCAGGCAGCTGAAGTCCGCTCGCAGGAGAGACAGGTTTTGCTTAATTCTTTCTGATTTTTTTCTCCTCCTTAATGTCCTTAATTGATTTTCTTTCACTGTGGCTGAGGGCCTGGATTACCAAGTACCC
The DNA here is from genome assembly GCA_030449065.1 of Oceanodroma leucorhoa. NCBI lineage: Eukaryota > Metazoa > Chordata > Aves > Procellariiformes > Oceanodroma > Oceanodroma leucorhoa. The sequence goes on along the minus strand of JASVER010000152.1, from coordinate 1,208,796 downwards.
TCTGAGCCTGAAGGTACAGGATACTTCCGAAGTCTCGAGGCAACGTAATTAGTCAGCTATAAGGAGAGACGTAGCCCAGTTAGACTATCAGCTACTGCTGGAAATTTGCAGCGGAGCTGTGCCGATCCTGTAATATGCAAGGCAGAAAAGCCATTAAAAGAAGTCAGGTCCTGCTGAGGAGGGGAGGTATGTCTTGTGCTTAATGCATCGATCGGGGATTCAGGAGAGAGAAGCCGAATTCCCATTTTCCCAAATTCCCTGCCTGCCCCTAGGTTTGCTGCTTACTATCTGAGCAAAGTTTCTGTGTGCCTCTGCAAAGCTGATTTTTCTTAGAGAGGCAAGATGCCTGACACAGCTGAGCCCCGCTCCCGATAGTTGCTGTCAATRTGAAGTATCACAGTTAAAGTGGATGGCTGGATATTTGCCCTCGAGTAATGACTTTGTTTCTTGGGCTAACCCACAATGTAGAAGTATTTTGGGCTTGTTGACTTGCTGCTGTGCTAATGCTCATTCCCATGGTTCGTTTCTTTTTTTGTGTCGCTCCGTTTGTGTGRAAATCTGCATCTTTACATTTCCAGTGAAAGTCTGGTCCAGACTGAGTTAATATAAAGCTCTGTGGAGAAACAAGGGGACGGGCCAGTGTTAAAAGGAAGGGAAGCAGAGGTGACTCAAAGTTTAGAGAGCCTTAGAGAAAGTTTACTGTCTCCCGTTGCTCTCCGTTCGACAGAGTTGGCCCATCTAAAACCAACACTGGCCAGCAGCAGTGGGAATCCTTTTCAATCACCATTAGCAACACTTTTATTTCCATCATACTTGACCACAGCAGGCTGCATCCCAGTGAAGAGCATTCCTTTCAGAAAGCCAGCAGACATTCAAGTGCAGCGGATTTACTGTGTGAAAACGGCATTTTTAGGGGCTTCTGAAAATGTTTAAATGAATGCTCTTTTTTTTATTCTTTCTCACAGCTTGATTCTCAGCTTAGAAAGCCCTTCTTGCTAAACAATTTTAGAGTTTCCTACAGGAGCTTAGAAGTTAGGTTAATGTTCGCAATATAAATGTTCTCTTGCTGCTGTGAAATTACACATTTCTTAAGGCCTGTATATTGGCAAAATGAATGTTTGTAGCTATTTTGTTCAGGGTGAATGAATTGGGGTTACTGATGCATATTTTCAAGCCGACAAAAGAATTCTGCACAGTCTTTTAGTTTTGATGAACCTCYGCGCTAATGTTTGCAAGGTTTTCTTGCTCTGACTAGCAAGACAGCCTTCCATAATACAGTCCTATGCAAGTTGAAAAGAGCCAAAAAGAAAAATCTCCCCCCGCCCCCCCAGTCTGGCCCTATTCCTAAAACTTTCCATATCTCGTTAATCAGGAGACTGGTTTCAGGTCAGAGAGAGGGAGCCAGTGAAGGGACATAAACTGAAAGCTTATTTGTTGGAGAGAACAAATAGGAATAAAGTCAGTCTCCATTACAAATCACAGCTGAAGCAGAGTTACAAGGAGCTGGTTAAAGCCGACTTGCAGTGCGATGGAGTGGTAGGACTTCCCTTCGCTCCCCAGACCAGATTAAAGTGGCTCTGGGTTTGGTTCCTTCCCTGTGCAGAAACGCCTGGGCTCACGCCAGTTCTGACTGGAATCAAAGGGAATCTCTCTTCTGCAGTGAATTATGTGACGGGCAATTATGTGCAAATAACTATAAAAGTATGGGTTTTGTCAAGTTCCCGTAAAGTCCCTGTTTATATTCATAAACTTTTACTGTCTTCTTCCCTGAGGCTGGAGATTTCAGGAGCAGCTTGTGAACTTTGTGCCCCTCATTTTTTATTTTTTTTTTTCTGATCCCGGTTTTGGGGGTATCGCTGAACCGGCGCCTGCTCCCACGATGGGATTTCCACACGCTGATTCCACATGCCTCTCCCTACACAACCTGTGATTGTGTCCCAGGTTAATCCCACCTCACTAAATTAACAGCCCAGTCAACAAAGACAGTCTTCTACAGTTACCAGAGAGAAATGGGCCTATTTAGGCAGTTTTTCAGCCCACCTATGGGATGAATCATCTCCTAAAGAGGTTGTAGCCCGTTGTTAATTATGGAGCCGGGGTGAGTCATCCCCTAACCCAGACGCCAGCAGCGAGATGGGGTGAATCCAGGCCTGCGGCGCTCCTGCCCGAAGCCCTCCTGGGTGTGCGAAGCGGTGGGTACAAATTTGGTTTGGGTTAGTGCGAAAACATAATGCAAAACGCAGTCCGAAAACCATGTGCAGTGGAACAGTTTGACATACTTCTGTTGTTCTCGGGGAATAAGTGCGGCAACGCTTTGGGAGTCGAGCACATAATTTGAATATTGGGCCTTCTAATTGATCCCAGTCCTGACGAAGCCAGACTTGACATTACATACTATATGATCACTGGCACAGCAGGGGCAGTTAGGCAGAGGGGACTGAGTAGTGTGTTCATGAAAGACCTAATGGAAATCAAAGATAAAATGTTGCCTCCAGGAAATTATGCTCCCCCACACATGTGGTCTGTTCTTTCTTATACCAAGAATATAGGGAATATTTAATGAACTGGATCTTAAGTGAGTGTAGTGTGTTTCCCACTGCAACTATGTGGTCTCCGTTAAATGCAATACTGTATTTTTGATGGGCAAGCAAATTGCGTTCTTTTCTTT